>JAANDH010001961.1:10532-27012 GCA_011799765.1 Nymphaea thermarum | reverse complement strand
AAGAAGTTAAAGTCATTGGATTAGATACAAGGGATCAAACAAATGCATTGGTCTCATTTGTATCCATGTAAACTGAAGATTTTGATCATTTAAATCATTCGTTACGGACATTATAACAAGTGAAACATATTAGATTAACTAAAAGAGATCATATGAATGAGTTGAATCTTATTCATTTTCATACAAACTTGTGATTTAAATCCATAAAATCATTCAATGTGAATGTAAGAACAAGTTAACCACATTCAATAAAATATGTGTATTCAAATGAATCTATTAAATCTCTCTCGTACTGATACGAACTTGGTATTTCAATCTCTTAGATCGTTTGTTAGAGATGTAACAACAAATTCAACTCATTGGATTAGTTTCAAAGGATCAAACGAAAGCATTGGTCTCATTTGCATCTACATAAACTAGTGATTTTAATCGCATAAATAATTCATTATAAACATTCTAATAAGTTAAACATACTAGATAAACAATAAGGGATCATATAAATAAGTTGAATCTCATTCATTTTCATACAAACTTGTTATTTCAATTCACTAAATCATTGAATGTGAATATAACAAGTTAACCACGTTCAATTAATTATGTGGGATAAAATGAATCAATTAAATCTCTCTTGTATTGATATGAACTAGTGATTTCAATCTCTTAGTTCGTTCATTAGAGATGTAACTACAAGTTCAACTCATTGGATTAGTTACAAGGGATCAAGCGAATGCATCGGACTCATTTGTATCCACATAAACTAGTGATTTTAATCCTTTAAATAATTTATTATAGATGTTATAACAAGTTAAACATGTTAGATTAACAATAAGAGATCATATGAATAAGTTGAATCTCATTAATTTTTATGCAAACTTGTGATTTCAATCCACTAAATCATTGAATGTAAATTTAACAACAAGTTAACAACATTTAATTAAATATGTGTGATCAAATGAATCATTTAAATCCCTCTCGTATTGATACAAACTTGTGATTTCAATCTCTTAGATCATTCGTTAGAGATGTAACTACAAGTTCGACTCATTGGATTAGATATAAGGGATCAAACAAATGCGTTGGTCCCATTTCTACCCATATAAACTAGAGATTTTGATCATTTCAATCATTCGTTATAGACATTACAACAAGTGAAACATATTAGATTAACTAAAACGGATCATATGAATGAGATGAATCACATTCATTTTCATATAAACTTGTGATTTCAATCATTTAAATCATTCATTATAGATGTAATAACAAGTGAGTTACATTAGATTAAATATAAGTGGTTAACGAATCTCTTGAATCTCATTCATTTTCTTTTAAACTTGTGATTTCAATCCCTTAAATCGTTCACTATAGATGTAACAAGAAGTTAAACTCATTGGATTAGATAGAAGGGATCAAACAAATGCATTGGTCTCATTTGTATCAATATGAACTAGTGATTTTAATCATTTAAATAATTCATTATAAACATTATAACAAGTGAATATTAGATTAACTGTAGGGGATCATATGAATGAGTTGAATCTCATTGATTATCATACAAACTAGTGATTTCAATCCATTAAATCATTCAATGTGAATGTAACAACAAGTTAACCACATTCAATAAAGTACGTGATCAAATGAATCGATTAAATCTCTCTCGTATTGATACGAACTTGTGATTTCAATCTCTTAGATCGTTCGTTAGAGATGTAACTACAAGTTCAACTCATTGGATTAGTTTCAAGGGATCAAACGAATGCATTGGTCTCATTTGTATCTACATAAACCAGTGATTTTAATCCTTTAAATAATTTATTATAGAAATTATAACAAGTAAAACATATTACATTAACAAAAAGAGATCATATGAATAAGTTGAATCTCATTCATTTTTATACAAACTTGTGATTTCAATCCACTAAATCGTTGAATATGTACATAACAACAAGTTTACTATATTCAATTAAATATGTGTGATCAAATGAATCAACTAAATCCCTCTCGTATTTATACAAACTTGTGATTTCAATCTCTTAGATCATTCGTTAGAGATGTAACTACAAGTTCAACTCATTAGATTAGATATAAGGGATCAAACAAATGCGTTGGTGCCATTTCTACCCATATAAACTAGAGATTTTGATTATTTAAATCATTCGTTATAGACATTAAAACAAGTGAAACATATTAGATTATCTAAAAGAGATCATATGAATGAGATGAATCACATTCATTTTCATATAAACTTGTGATTTCAGTCATTTAAATAATTCATTATAGATGTAATAACAAGTGAGTTACATTAGATTAAATATAAGTGAGCAACGAATCACTTGAATCTCATTCATTTTCTTTTAAACTTGTGATTTCAATCCTCCAAATCATTCGATATGGATGTTACGACAAGTTAAGCACATTCAATTAGATATGCGTGATTAAGAGAATCACTTAAATTTCACTGCTATTGATAAGTACTTGTGATTTCAAACCCTTAAATCGTTCATTATAGATGTAACAAGAAGTTAAACTCATTGGATTAGATACAAGGGATCAAACAAATGCATTGATCCCATTTGTATCAATATAAACTAGTGATTTTAATCATTTAAATCATTCATTATAACAAGTGAACATTAGATTAACTATAGGGGATCATATGAATGATTTGAATCTCACTGATTATCATANAATAAATCCCTCTCGTATTGATACAAACTTGTGATTTCAATCTCTTAGATCATTCGTTAGAGATGTAACTACAAGTTCAACTCAATGGATTAGATATAAGGGATCAAACAAATGTGTTGGTCCCATTTCTACCCATATAAGCTAGAGATTTTGATCATTTAAATCATTCGTTATGTACATTATAACAAGTGAAACATATTAGATTAACTCAAATGGATCATACGAATGAGATGAATCACATTAATTTTTATACAAACTTGTGATTTCAATCATTTAAATCATTCATTATAGATGTAATAACAAGTGAGACCCATTAGATTAAGTATAAGTGAGCAATGAATCACTTGAATCTCATTCATTTTCCTTAAAAGTTGTGATTTCAATCCACTAAATCCTTAAATATAGATGTAACAAGTTAAGCACATTCAATTAGATATGTTTGATCAAGAGAATCACTTAATTCCCACTTGTATGGATAGGAACTTGTGATTTCAATCCCTTAAATCATTCACTATAGATGTAATAAGAAGTTAAACTCATTGGATTAGATACAAGGGATCAAACAAATGCATTGGTCTCATTTGTATCCATATAAACTAGAGATTTTGATCATTTAAATCATTGGTTATGGACATTATAACAAGTGAAACATATTATATTAACTAAAAGGGATCATATGAATGAGATGAATCACATTCATTTCCATATGAACTTGTGATTTCAATCATTCATTATAGATGTAATAACAAATGAGACACATTAGATTAAATATAAGTGAGCAATGAGTCACTTGAATCTCATTTATTTTCTTTTAAAGATATGATTTCAATCAACAAAATCATTCAATATAGATGTTACAAGAAGTTAAGAACATTCAATTAGATATGTGTGATCAAGAGAATCACTTAAATCCAACTCGTATTGATTGGAAGTTGTGATTTCAATCCGTTAAATCATTCACTATAGATGTAATTAGAAGTTAAACTCATTGGATTAGATACAAGGGATCAAAAAAATGCATTGGACTCATTTATATCCATGTAAACTAAAGATTTTGATAATTTAAATCATTCATTATGGACATTATAACAAGTGAAACATATTAGATTAACTAAAAGGGATCATATGAATGAGTTGAATCTCATTCATTTTCATACAAACTTGTGATTTAAATCCATTAGATCATTCAATGTGAATGTAACAACAAGTTAACCACATTCAATAAAATTTGTGTGATCAAAGGAATCAATTAAATCTCTCTCGTATTGATACGAACTTGGCATTTCAATCTTTTAGATCATTCGTTAGAGATGTAACTACAAGTTCAACTCATTGGATTAGTTTCAAGGGATCAAACGAATGCATTGGTCTCATTTGCATCTACATAAACTAGTGATTTTAATCGCATAAATAATTCATTATAGACATTCTAACAAGTTAAACATATTAGATAAACAATAAGGGATCATATGAATAAGTTGAATCTCATTCATTTTCAAGCAAACTTGTGATTTCAATCCACTAAGTCTTTGAATGTGAATATAACAACAAGTTAAACTCGTTAAATTAATTATGTATGATCAAATGAATCAATTAAATCTCTCTCATATTGATACGAACTTGTAATTTCAATCTCTTAGATCAATCGTTAGGGATGTAACTATTAGTTCAACTCAATGGATTAGGTATGTGGGATCAAATAAATGTGTTCGTCCCATTTCTACCCAATTAAAGTAGAGATTTTGATCATTTCAATCATTCATTATGGACATTATATCAAGTGAAACATATTAGATTAACTTGAAGGGATCATATGAATGAGATGAATGACATTCATTTTCATACAAACTTGTGATTTCAATCATTTAAATAATTCATTATAGATGTAATAACAAGTGAGACACATTTGGTAAATCACTTGAATCTCATTCATTTTCTTTTAAAGTTGTGATTTCAATCCACTAAATCATTCAATATAGATGTAACAACAAGTTAAGAACATTCAATTAGATATGTGTGATCAAGAGAATCTCTTAAATCTCACTCGTATTGATAGGAACTTCTGATTTCAATCCCTTAAATCATTCACTAAAGATGTAATTAGAAGTTAAACTCATTGGATTATATACAAGGGATCACACAAATGCAGTGGTCTGATTTGTATCCATATAAACTAGAGATTTTGATCATTTAAATCATTCATTGTGGACATTATAACAAGTAAAACATATTAGATTAACTAAAAGGGATCATATGAATGAGTTGCATCTCATTCTTTTTCATACAAACTTGTGACTTAAATCCACAAAATCATTCAATGTGAATGTAACAACAAGTTAACCACATTCAACAAAATATGTGTGACCAAATGAAGCAATTAAATCTCTCACCTATTGATACGAACATGGGATTTCAATCCCTTAAATCATTCACTGTAGATGTAATAAGAAGTTAAACTCATTGGATTAGATACAAGGGATCAAACAAATGCATTGGTCTCATTTGTATCCATGTAAACTAAAGATTTTGATCATTTAAATAATTCGTTATGGACATTATAACAAGTGAAACATATTAGATTAACCAAAAGAGATCATATAAATGAGTTGAATCTCATTCATTTTCATACAAACTTGTGATTTAAATCCATAAAATCATTCAATGTGAATGTAAGAACAAGTTAACCACATTCAATAAAATATGTGTAATCAAATGAATCTCTTAAATATCTCTCGTACTGATACGAACTTGGTATTTCAATCTCTTAGATCGTTCGTTAGAGATGTAACTACAAGTTCAACTCATTGGATTAGTTTCAAAGGATCAAACGAAAGCATTGGTCTCATTTGCATCTACATAAACTAGTGATTTTAATCGCATAAATAATTCATTATAAACATTCTAACAAGTTAAACATATTAGATAAACAATAAGGGATCATATAAATAAGTTGAATCTCATTCATTTTCATACAAACTTGTTATTTCAATTCACTAAATCATTGAATGTGAATATAACAAGTTAACCACGTTCAATTAATTATGTGGGATAAAATGAATCAATTAAATCTCTCTTGTATTGATATGAACTAGTGATTTCAATCTCTTAGTTCGTTCGTTAGAGATGTAACTACAAGTTCAACTCATTGGATTAGTTACAAAGGATCAAGCGAATGCATCGGACTCATTTGTATCCACATAAACTAGTGATTTTAATCCTTTAAGTAATTTATTATAGATGTTATAACAAGTTAAACATGTTAGATTAACAATAAGAGATCATATGAATAAGTTGAATCTCATTAATTTTTATGCAAACTTGTGATTTCAATCCACTAAGTCATTGAATGTGACTTTAACAACAAGTTAACAACATTTAATTAAATATGTGTGATCAAATGAATCATTCAAATCCCTCTCGTATTGATACAAACTTGTGATTTCAATCTCTTAGATCATTCGTTAGAGATGTAACTACAAGTTCGACACATTGGATTAGATATAAGGAATCAAACAAATGCGTTGGTCCCATTTCTACCCATATAAACTAGAGATTTTGATCATTTCAATCATTCGCTATAGACATTACAACAAGTGAAACATATTAGATTAACTAAAACGGATCATATGAATGAGATGAATCACATTCATTTTCATATAAACTTATGATTTCAATCATTTAAATCATTCATTATAGATGTAATAATAAGTGAGTTACATTAGATTAAATATAAGTGAGCAACGAATCTCTGGAATCTCATTCATTTTCTTTTAAACTTGTGATTTTAATCCCCTAAATCATTCAATATGGATGTAACAATAAGTTAAGCACATGCAATTAGATAAGTGTCTTTAAGAGAATCACTTAAATTCCACTCCTATTGATAAGAACTTCTGATTTCAATCCCTTAAATCATTCACTATAGATTTAACAAGAAGTTAAACTCATTGGATTAGATAGAAGGGATCAAACAAATGCATTGGTCTCATTTGTATCAATATGAACTAGTGATTTTAATCATTTAAATAATTCATTATAAACATTATAACAAGTGAATATTAGATTAACTATAGGTGATCATATGAATGAGTTGAATCTCATTGATTATCATACAAACTAGTGATTTCAATCCATTAAATCATTCAATGTGAATGTAACAACAAGTTAACCACATTCAATAAAGTACGTGATCAAATGAATCGATTAAATCTCTCTCGTATTGATACGAACTTGTGATTTCAATCTCTTAGATCGTTCGTTAGAGATGTAACTACAAGTTCAACTCATTGGATTAGTTTCAAGGGATCAAACGAATGCATTGGTCTCATTTGTATCTACATAAACCAGTGATTTTAATCTTTTAAATAATTTATTATAGACATTATAACAAGTAAAACATATTACATTAACAATAAGAGATCATATGAATAAGTTGAATCTCATTCATTTTTATACAAACTTGTGATTTCAATCCACTAAATCGTTGAATATGTACATAACAACAAGTTTACTATATTCAATTAAATATGTGTGATCAAATGAATCAACTAAATCCCTCTCGTATTGATACAAACTTGTGATTTCAATCTCTTAGATCATTCGTTAGAGATGTAACTACAAGTTCAACTCATTAGATTAGATATAAGGGATCAAACAAATGCGTTGGTCCCATTTCTACCCATATAAACTAGAGATTTTGATTATTTAAATCATTCGTTATAGACACTAAAACAAGTGAAACATATTAGATTAACTAAAAGAGATCATATGAATGAGATAAATCACATTCATTTTCATATAAACTTGTGATTTCAGTCATTTAAATAATTCATTATAGATGTAATAACAAGTGAGTTACATTAGATTAAATATAAGTGAGCAACGAATCACTTGAATCTCATTCATTTTCTTTTAAACTTGTGATTTCAATCCCCCAAATCATTCGATATGGATGTTACGACAAGTTAAGCACATTCAATTAGATATGCGTGATTAAGAGAATCACTTAAATTCCACTCCAATTGACAAGTACTTGTGATTTCAATCCCTTAAATCGTTCATTATAGATGTAACAAGAAGTTAAACTCATTGGATTAGATACAAGGGATCAAACAAATGCATTGATCCCATTTGTATCAATATAAACTAGTGATTTTAATCATTTAAATCATTCATTATAACAAGTGAACATTAGATTAACTATAGGGGATCATATGAATGATTTGAATCTCACTGATTATCATANTGTGATTTCAATCTCTCAGATCGTTCGTTAGAGATGTAACTACAAGTTCAACTCATTAGATTAGTTACAAGGGATCAAACGAATGCATTGTTCTCATTTGTATCTACATAAACTAGTGATTTTATCCCTTTAAATCATTTATTATAGACATTATAACATGTTAAACGTATTAGATTAACAATAAGAGACCATATGAATAGATGATTCTCATTCATTTTCATACAAACTTGTGATTTCAATCCACTAAATCATTGAATGTGAATATAACAACAAGTTAACTACATTCAATTAAATATGTGTGATCAAATGAATCAAATAAATCCCTCTCGTATTGATACAAACTTGTGATTTCAATCTCTTAGATCATTCGTTAGAGATGTAACTACAAGTTCAACTCAATGGATTAGATATAAGGGATCAAACAAATGTATTGGTCCCATTTCTACCCATATAAGCTAGAGATTTTGATCATTTAAATCATTCGTTATAGACATTACAACAAATGAGACATATTAGATTAACTAAAAGGGATCATATGAATGAGACAAATCACATTCATTTTCATATAAACTTGTGATTTCAATCGTTTAAATCATTCTTTATAGATGTAATAACAAGTGAGTTACATTAGATTAAATATAAGTGAGCAACAAGTCACTTGAATCTCATTCTTTTTCTTTTAAACTTGTCATTTCAATCCCCCAAATCATTCAATATGGATGTAACAACAAGTTAAGAACATTCAATTAGATATGTGTGAATGAGAGAATCACTTAAATTCCACTCCTATTGATAAGAACTTGTGATTTCAATCCTTGAAATCGTACACTATAGATGTAACAAGAAGTTACACTCATTGGATTAGATACAAGGGTTCAAGCAAACGCATTGGTCCCATTTGTATCAGTATAAACTAGTGATTTTAATCATTCAAATCATTCATTATGACAAGTGAACATTAGATTAACTATAGGGAGTCATATGAATGAGTTGAATCTCATTGATTATCATACAAACTTGTGATTTCAATCCACTAAATCATTCAATGTGAATGTAACAATAAGTTAACCACATTCAATAAAGCATGTGTGATCAAATGAATCAATTAAACCTCTCTCGTATTGATATGGACTTGTGATTTCAAAGTATGAAAATGAATGTGATTCATCTCATTCGTATGATCCCGTTTGGTTAATCTAATATGTTTCACTTGTTATAATGTCTATAACGAATGATTTAAATGATCAAAACCTCTAGTTTATATCGGTAGAAATGGGACCAATGCATTTCTTTGATCTCATGTGTTTAATGCAATGAGTTGAACTTCTAGTTACATCCCTAATTAATGATCTAAGAGATCAAAATCCCAAGTTCGTATCAATACGATAGGGATTTAATTGATTCATTTGATCACACAAATTTAATTGAATGTGGTTAACTTGTTGTTTTATTCACATTCAATGATTTAGTGGAGTGAAATCACAAGTTTGTATGAAAATGAATGAGATTCAACTTATTCATATGATCCCTTATTGTTAACCTCATATGTTTAACTTGTTATAATGTCTATAATGAATGATTTAAGCGATTTAAATCACCAGTTTATGTAGATACAAATGAGACAAATGCATTCGTTTGATCCATTGAAACAAATCCAATGAGTTGAACTTGTAGTTACATCTCTAACGAACGATCTAAGAGATTGAAATCCCAAAGTTGTATCAATACGAGAGGGATTTAATTGACTCATTTGATCACACATATTTAATTGAACGTGGTTAACTTGTTGTTATATTCACATTCAATGATTTAGTGGATTGAAATCACAAGTTTGTATGAAAATGAATGAGATTCAACTTATTCATATGATCCCTTATTGTTAATCTAATTTGTTTAACTTGTTAAAATGTCTATAATGAATTATTTAATCGATTAAAATCACTAGTTTATGTAGATTTAAATGAGACCAATGCATTCGTTTGATCCCTCAACGAGTTGAACTTGTAGTTACATCTCTAACAAACGATCTAAGAGGTTGAAATATCAAGATCGTATCAATACGAGCGAGATTTAATTGATTAATTTGATCACACTTAGTTAATCGAATATGTTTCACTCGTTATAATGTCCATAACGAATGATTTAAATGATCAAAATCTCTATTTTATATGGATACAAATGAGACCAATGCATTTCTTTGATCCCTTGTATCTAATCCAATGAGTTAACTTCTTATTACATCTATAGTGAATGATTTAAGGGATTGAAATCACAAGTTCCTATCAATACGAGTGGGATTTAAGAGATTCTCTTGATCACACATATCTAATTAAATGTTCTTAACTTCTTGTTACATCCATATTGAATGATTTAGTTGATTGAAATCAAAACATCAAAAGAAAATAAATGAAATTCAAGTTATTCATTGCTCACTTATATTTAATCTAGTGTGTCTCAATTGTTATTACATCTATAATGAATGATTTAAATGATTGAAATCACAAGTTTGTATGAAAATGAATGTTATTCATCTCATTCATATGATCCATTTTAGTTAATCTAATATGTTTCACTTGTTATAATGTCCATAACGAATGATTTAAATGATCAAAATCTCTAGTTTACATGGATAGAAATGGGACCAACGCATTTGTTTGATACCTTATATCTAATCCAATGGGTTGAACTTGTAATTACATCCCTAACGAATGATCTAAGAGATTGAAATTACAAGTTTGTATCAATACGAGAGGGATTTAATTGATTCATTTGATCACACATACTTAATTGAATGTGGCTAACTTGTTGTTACCAGTTAGTATGGAAATGAATGAGATTCAACTCATTCATATGATCCCTTATTGTTAATCTAATATGTTTAACTCGTTATAATGTCTATAATGAATAATTTAATCGATTAAAATCACTAGTTTATGTAGATGCAAATGAGACCAATGCATTCTTTTGATCCCTTGAAACTACTCCAATGTGTTGAACTTGCAGTTGCATCTCTAACGAATGATCTAAGAGATTGAAATCGCAAGTTTGTATCAATACGAGAGAGATCTAATTGATTCATTTGATCACACATATTTTATTGATTGTGGTTAACTTGTTGTTACATTCTCATTGAATGATTTTGCGGATTTAAATCACAAGTTTGTATGAAAATGAATGAGATTCAACTCATTCATATGATCCTCTATAGTTAATCTAATATTCACTTGTTATAATATCTATAATGAATGATTTATATGATTAAAATCGCTAGTTTATATGGATACAAATGAGACCAATGCAATTGTTTGATCCCTTGTATCTGATCCAATGAGTTTAACTTCTTGTTACATCTATAGTGAATGATTCAAGGGATTGAAATCACAAGTTCCTATCAATACGAGTGGGATTAAAGTGATTCTCTGGATCACACATATCTAATTGATTGTTCTTAACTTGTTGTTACATCTATATTGAATGATTTAGTGGAATGAAATCACAACTTTAAAAGAAAATGACTGAGATTCAAGTGATTCATTGCTCACTTATATTTAATCTAATGTGTCTCAGTTGTTATTACATCTATAATGAATGATTTAAATGATTGAAATCACAAGTTTGTATGAAAAAGAATGTGATTCATCTCATTCATATGATCCCTTTTAGTTAATCTAATATGTTATACTTGTTATAATGTCCATAACAAATGATTTAAATGATCAAAATCTCTAGTTTACATGGGTAGAAATGAGACCAACGCATTTGTTTGATCCCTTATATCTAATCCAATGAGTTGAACTTGTAGTTACATCCCTAACGAATTATCTAAGACATTGAAATTACAAGGTCATATCAATACAAGAGGGATTTAATTGATTCATTTGATCACACACAATTAATTAAACGTGGTTAACTTGTTGTTATATTCACATTCAATGATTTAGTGCATTGAAATCACAAGTTTGTATGAAAATGAATGCGATTCAACTTATTCATATGATCCCTTATTGTTATTCTAATATGTTTAACTTGTTAAAATGTCTGTTATGAAAGATTAAATCGATTAAAATCACTAGTTTATGTATATGCGAATGAGACCAATGCATTCATTTGATCCCTTGAAACTAATCCAATGAGTTGAACTTGTAGTTACATCTCTAACGAACGATTTAAGAGATTGAAATCCCAAGTTCGTATCGATACGAGATAGATTTAATTGATTCATTTGATCACACATATTTTATTGATTGTGGTTAACTTGTTGTTACATTCACAATGAATGATTTTGTAGAATTAAATCACAAGTTTGTATGAAAATGAATGAGATTCAACTCATTCGTATGATCCCCTATAGTTAATCTAATATTCACATGTTATAATATCTATAATGAATGATTTAAATGATTAAAATCGCTAGTTTATATAGATACAAATGAGATGAATGCATTTGTTTTCTCCCTTGTATCTAATCCAATGAGTTTAACTTCTTGTTACATCTATAGTGAATGAATCAAGGGATTAAAATCACAAGTTCCTATTAATACGAGTGGGATTTAAGTGATTTTCTTGATTACACATATCTAATTGATTGTTCTTAACTTGTTGTTACATTTATATTGAATGATTTAGTGGATTGAAATCACAACTTTAAAAGAAAATGAATGAGATTCAAGTGATTCATTGTTCACTTATATTTAATCTAATGTGTCTCAGTTGTCATTACGTCTATAATGAATGATTTAAATGATTGAAGTCACAAGTTTGTATGAAGATGAATGTGATTCATCTCATTCATATGATCCCTTTTAGTTAATCTAATATGTTTGACTTGTTATAATGTCCATAACGAATGATTTAAATGATCAAAATCTCTAGTTTACGTGGGTAGAAATGTAACCAACGCATTTGTTTGATCCCTTATATCTACTCCAATGAGTTGAACTTGTAGTTACATCCCTAACGAATAATATAAGAAGTTGAAATTACAAGTACGTGTCAATACGAGAGGGATTTAATTCATTAATTTGATCACACATAATTAATTGAATGTGGTTAACTTGTTGTTATATTCACATTCAATGATTTAGTGGATTGAAATCACAGGTTTGTATGAAAACGAATGAGATTCAACTTATTCATATGATCCCTTATTGTTAATCTAATATGTTTAACTTGTTAAAATGTCTATAATGAATGATTTAATCGATTAAAATCACTAGTTTATGTAGATGCAAATGAGACCAATGCATTCGTTTGATCCCTTGAAACTACTCCAATGAGTTAAACTTGTAGTTACATCTCTAATGAGCGATTTAAGAGATTGAAATCCCAAGTTCATATCGATACGAGAGAGATTTAATTGATTCATTTGATCACACATATTTTTTTGATTGTGGTTAACTTGTTGTTACATTCACATTGAATGATTTTGGGGATTTAAATCACAAGTTTGTATAAAAATGAATTAGATTCAACTCATTCGTATGATCCCCTATAGTGAATGATTTAAGGGATTGAAATCACAAGTTTCTATCAATACGAGTGGGATTTAAGTGATTCTCTTGATCACACATAATGAATTGAACATGGTTAACTTGTTGTTATATTCACATTCAATGATTTAGGGGATTGAAATCACAAGTTTGTATGAAAATGAATGAGATTCAACCTATTCATATGATCCCTTATTGTTAATCTAATATGTTTAACTTGTTATAATGTATATAATGAATGATTTGAATGATTAAAATCACTAATTTATGTAGATACAAATGAGACCAATTCATTCGTTTGATCCTTTGAAACTAATCCAACTGAGACCAATGCATTTGTTTGATCCCTTGTATCTAATCCAATGAGTTTAACTTCTTGTTACATCTATCGTGAATGATTCAAGGGATTGAAATCACAAGCTCCTAACAATACGAGTGGGATTTAAGTGATTTTCTTGATTACACATATCCAATTGATTGTTCTTAACTTGTGGTTACATCTATATTGAATGATTTAGTGAATTGAAATCAAAACTTTAAAAGAAAATGAATGAGATTCAAGTGATTCGTTGCTCACTTATATTTAATCTAATGTGTCTCAGTTGTTATTACATCTATAATGAATGATTTAAATGACTGAAATCACAAGTTTGTATGAAAATGAATGTGATTTATCTCATTCATATGATCCCTTTTAGTTAATATAATATGTTTGACTTGTTATAATGTCCATAACGAATGATTTAAATGATCAAAATCTCTAGTTTACATGTGTAGAAATGTGACCAACAAATTTGCTTGATCCCTTGTATCTAATCCAATGAGTTGAACCTGTAGTTACATCCCAAATGAATAATCTAAGAAATTGAAATTACAAGTTCGTATCAATACGAGAGGGATTTAATCCATTCATTTGATCACACATAATTAATTGAATGTGATTAACTTGTTGTTATATTCACATTCAATGATTTAGTGGATTGAAATCACAAGTTTGTATGAAAATGAATGAGATTCAACTTATTCATATGATCCCTTATTCTTAATCTAATATGTTTAACTTGTTATAATGTCTATAATGAATGATTTAATCGATTAAAATCACTAGTTTATGTAGATTCAAGTGAGACCAATGAATTCATTTGATCCCTCGAAACAAATCCAATGAGTTCAACTTGTAGTTACATCTCTAACGAACGATCTAAGAGATTGAAATTCCAAGTTCGTATCAAGACGAGAGAGATTTAATTGATTCATTTGATCACACATATTTTGTTGAATGTGTTTAACTTGTTGTTACATTCACATTGAATGATTTTGTGGATTTAAATCACAAGTTTGTATGAAAATGAATGAGATTCAACTCATTCATATGATCTGTTTTAGTTAATCCAATATGTTTCACTTTTTATAATGTCCATAACAAATGATTTAAATGATCAAAATCTCCAGTTTATATGGATACAAATGAGACCAATGCATTTGTTTAATCCCTTGTATCTAATCCAATGAGTTTAACTTCTTATTACATCTATAGTGAATGATTTAAGGGATTGAAATCACAAGTTCCTATCAATACGAGTGGGATTTAAGTGATTCTCTTGATCACACATATCTAATTGAATGTTCTTAACTTGTTGTTACATCTATATTGAATGATTTAGTGGATTGAGATCACAACTTTAAAAGAAAATGAATGAGATTCAAGTGATTCATTGCTCACTTGTATTTAATCTAATGTGTCTCACTTGTTATTACATCTATAATGAATGATTTAAATGATTGAAATCACAAGTTTGTATGAAAATGAATCTGATTCATCTCATTCATATGATCCCTTTTAGTTAATCTAATATGTTTTACTTGTTATAATGTTCATAATGAATAATTTAAATGATCAAAATCTCTTGTTTACATGGGTAGAAATGGGACCAATACATTTGTTTGATCCCTTATAACTAATCCAATGAGTTGAACTTGTAGTTACATCTCTGACCAACGATCTAAGAGATTGAAATCCCATGTTCGTATCAATACGAGAGAGATTTAATTGATTCATTTGATCACACATATTTTATTTAATGTGTTTAACTTGTTGTTACATTCACATGAATGATTTTTTGGATTTAAATCACAAGTTTGTATGAAAATGAATGAGATTCAACTTACTCAAATGATCCTTTATTGTTAATCTAATATGTTTTACTTGTTATAATGTCTATAATGAATGATTTAAAGGATCAAAATCGCTATTTTAAGTATATACAAATGAGACCAATGCATTCGTTTGATCCCTTGAAACTAGTCCGATGAGTTCAACTTGTATTTACATCTCTAACGAACGATCTAAGAGATTGAAATCCCAAGTGTGTATCAAAACGAGAGAGATTTAATTGATTCATTTGATCACACACATTTTGTGGAATGTGTTTAACTTGTCGTTACATTCACATTGAATGATTTAGTGGATTGAAATCACAAGTTTGTACGAAAATGAATGAGATTCAACTCATTCATAAGATCCCTTTTAGTTAATCGAATATTTTTCACATGTTATAATGTCCATAACGAATGATTTAAATGATCAAAATCTCTAGTTTATAAGAATACAAATGAGACCAATGCATTTGTTTGATCCCTTGTATCTAATCTAGTGAGTTAACTTCTTATTGCATCTATAGTGAATGATTTAAGGGATTGAAATCACAAGTTCCTATCAATATGAGTGGGACTTAAGTGATTCTCTTGATCACACATATCTAATTGAATGTTCTTAACTTCTTGTTACATCTATATTGAATGATTTAGTGGATTCAAATCACAACTTTAAAAGGAAATGAATGAGATTTTCAGGTGATTCATTGTTCACTTATATTTAATCTAATGTGTCTCAGTTTTTATTACATCTATAATGAATGATTTAATTGATTGAAATCACAAGTTTGTATGAAAATGAATATGATTCATCTCATTCATATGATTCCTTTTTGTTGATCTAATATGTTTCACTTGTTATAATGTCCATAATGAATGATTTAAATGATCAAAATCTCTAGTTTAC
>JAANDH010001959.1:0-19155 GCA_011799765.1 Nymphaea thermarum | reverse complement strand
AAGAAGAAAAGTCATGTCTCTTAGGAAATGAAAAGACATGTCTCTTGAGAGATGAAAAGTCATGTCTCTTGAGAGATGAAAAGTCATGTCTCTTGGGAACTAGAGACCCCTTATGTAACTCCTCTTGTAAATTGTGTGGAAGGATCACTATATAAATGGGTTGTGTGAGAATGTAACTCTCACCTCCCTTCCTCATTTCACTTTTCCTACTCTCTCTCTTATCTTTCCTTTGCTCAATCTGGACGTGGGTTATACTTCGACACCCTAAATCTAACATGTATGCCCAACTTGAGGGGGAGTGTTGATAGATCGTATGTTTCGGGTCCGGATCTATACCTGACCCGTCTTGTAGCCCGTGTTGGGTACTACTTAAGTCATGTAACCCTAATCCTTATGTGTGAATGAGAATCTAAGGAGAGAGAGAGTCTAGCGGCTAGTGGGCACCAACTCCTCCTCATTCGTAGTTTTTTCTCCCACGTGTTGAGGGTTTTCCACGTTACATTGTGATCATTGTTTCTCTTCCTCTTCTTGTTCGTGTTTCTACAAGAAGATCAAGTTGCAGATGTCTTCACCAAAGCTCTTTCTATTGGTGATTTTAATAGATGTTGTGACAAGCTGAGCATGTTTAATATATGATAAAGTTTGAGAACTAAGAAATTGATTAACCTTGAAATCTGCCCTAACTCCTCTTTATATAGACTAGAGGAGAGAGTGAAAATACAAGAGAACCATAAAAAAGAAAAGTTATTACAGAAGTACCCTCTTAAACCTAAATCTGAATATAAACATATCTTAACACTGCCCCTCAAGTTGGAGCGTATATGTCAAATAAGCTCAACTTGGAACAGTAGCTTTGGAATGGTCCCCTTGCAAAAGCCTTAGTGAAGATATCAGCCGTCTGCCCTGTAGATGAAATGTGTGAGGTACTTACAAACCGCTTTTGAATGATGTCTCTGGTATAGTGACAATCTACTTCAACATGCTTGGTTCTCTCATGAAACGCCGGATTATTAGCAATAAAAAGTGCAGCTTTGTTATCACATAACAATTGCATAGGAAGAGGTACTTCGATAGTTAGATCCAACATCAAGGATCTAACCTACATGACTTCAGCAATAGCCTGAGCCATAGCTCTATACTCAGATTCTGCACTTGATCTGGCAACCACTGTTTGTTTCTTACTCTTCCATGTAACCAAGTTGGATCCAATAAACACACAAAATCCAGTAGTGGATTTTCTGTCCGAGGGGCATCCTGCATAGTCAGCATCAACATACACGGATATAGTGAGTAAGGTACCATTCTGGAAGAAGAGTCCATTTCCTGGTGAATTCTTTAGATACCTAAGAATCATCATAGCAGCATCCCAATGAACTTTCTTGGGCTTATCCATAAATTGACTCACTCTGCTAACAGCATAGGCAATGTCAGGTCGAGTAACAGTGATGTATAAGAGCTTCCCAACAACCCCTCTATACTGTCTCGCATCAACATCTTCAGTATCATCATCATACAAGCGAGTATTAATATCCATAGGCGTGGATGCAGGTCGACACCCCAGCATCCCTGTCTCTTGCAAAACATCAGTAACGTATTTCCTCTGGCACATAATAAGGCCCTTTCGATTTCTGGCAAACTCAATACCGAGGAAATAACGTAGTTCACCAAGGTCTTTGGTGATAAAGTGTTGTCCAAGGACATTCTTGATGTTGCAAATCCCCTGATCATCATCCCCTGTAACAATGATATCATCAACATAGACAAGAACTATCATTGTACCTGTAGAAGTCTTCTTGACAAAGAGGGAATGATCTGCCGAAGAACGTCTGAAGCCCTCATTCTCAATATGCTCTGATAATTTCTGAAACCAAGCTCGAGGACTCTGTTTCAGACCATAAATCGCCTTTCGCAATCTGCACACTTTCTGACACTCCCCCTCAGCAACAAACCCTGGTGGTTGCTGCATATACACTTCTTCATGTGAGTCACCATAGAGAAAGACATTTTTGACATCAAGTTGTGACAGAGACCAATTCTTGCTGACAGCTACAGCAAGGAGAATCCGTAAAGAAGCATGTCGTGCCACAAGGGAGAAGGTATCATAATAATCAACCCCATAAGTTTGGGTATAGCCTTTAGCAACTAGACGAGCCTTATATCTCTCAATGCTGCCATCTGCTCTGTATTTGATAGTAAAGACCCATCGGCAACCAACAATAGCTGTATCAGTAGAAGGAGTAACAAGGGTCCAGGTGCCTCTAGACCGAAGAGCAGCCATCTCTTCTTGCATAGCTGCAGCCCATTTTGGATCAGAGAGAGCATCCATATGAGTCTGTGGAAGAGCAACAGCCGACAACCCCTTGACAAACTGTCGGTATGTAGGAGTGAGTCTGTCCATGGATAAATGACCAGAGATAGAATGCAAAGTGCAACTACGTTTGCCTTTCCTTTGAGCAATGGGCATATCAATGTCATTAGGAGCATGAGCATGCTCATGATATTCTCCTGTGGCATCATCATCACATAAAGAATTGTCAGCAGTGGTGTGTTCAGGAATTACCTTGGGCGTGCTGGGTGAAGGCACAGGTGCACAGGGAACAGGCGCAACAGGTCTAGTACGACGTTGGTAGACAGCCCCAAAACGTGAATCAACAGGTTTGGGACAACTCAGGAGAGGTAAAGGAAGATGGACTTCATCACTCAATTCAGGTGCCCTTAATTGAGTTCCATTAGGAGAGAAGAAAGAGGTAGACTCAAAGAATGTAACATCAGCACTCACATAATACCGACGAGTAGAAGGATCATAACATCGATATCCCTTTTGAGTGTGGGAATAACCAACAAAGATTGTTTTGATGGCCCGAGGAGACAACTTATATCTCCCAGGACCAAGCAACTGAACAAAGGCAACACATCCAAACACACGAGGTGGAACAGAAAACAAGTCTCTGTCAGGAAAGAGGACAGAGATAGGAATAAGGTCTCCCAACACAGATGACGGCATGCGATTAATAAGATAGCATGTGGTGAGAACAGCATCTCCCCAGTACGAATGGGGAACATGGCTATGTATGATAATAGTTCTGGCAACATCAAGGATATGACAGTGCTTTCTTTCGGCAACCCCATTTTGTTGGGAGGTATAGGCACAAGAGGTTTGGTGGATGATACCCTTATCTTTGAAAAATTGCTCTAAAGAGGAAGCACAAAATTCAAGAGCATTGTCAGAACGCACAATTTTGACACAAGTATCAAACTGAGTCAGAATTTCATTGATAAAATTTTTGATTACATGACTCACTTCAGATTTATGCTTCATAAGAAAAACCCAACTAACACGATTGTGGTCATCGACAGCAACAAGATAATACCTATGACCTTGAAGGTCAGGTGTACGACTCGGGCCCCATACATCAAAATGAAGTAACTCAAACACAGACTGGCTACTTCTACCGGGCCTCAAAGGAAACGATGACCTATGATGCTTGCCCAACTGACAAGACTGACATTGAAAGGATGACTTAGGAGACAGCTGAGGAAGAACATGCAGTAGTTTCTGAAATGGTAGATGTCCAAAACGCAAATGCCAAGTATAGGCTGAAGAGGAGGATGACCCCGAAGAAGTAGACCCAACAAAGGGAAAGGGGTGCACTAGCCTGTAGAGACCTCCCTGTTCACGGCCACTGCCAATCACCCTGCCCGTCAGTATATCCTGGAACACAAGAGAAGAGGAGTCAAATATGGCACGACAGTTCAAATCTCTGGTAATCTGACTGATAGAAAGTAGGCTATGTAGAAATTCTGGTGCATGAAGAACATGTTGCAACGGCAACGATGAAGTAAGTTGGACCTCTCCATGTTCAACAACGGGAGAATATTTGCCATCTGCTAGAATAACGGAGCGACCAGGAGGAGCAGAGACATAAGAAGTAAACTGTGCCTTGTCCCCACATAGATGTGTCGATGCACCAGAATCAATGAGCCAATCTGTAGTGTCAGTAGCAGGGCAAACTATATAGGCAGAATACATACCAGATGAAGAAGCACTAGCAGCAGTAGTGATAGTAGAGGTGGTCGGATCAGAAGCATGCTGAGGTCTATCTCCAATCAAGTTTCGCAACTGAGAGATAATATCATCGACACGTAACTCACTGGAGGAGGCAGTATGCGGAGCCTTAGGCTGCTCTGGAGAATCAGTACATGCAGCCTGATTTGCAAAAGCTGGACGACCATGTTTCTGCCAACACTTATCCACAGTGTGACCAATGCGATGACAAAACTGGCATACAGGACGCGAAGTCGTATTTCCACGACCACGGCCTCCTCGTCCTCTGGCAAAGAAGGACCCACCTCTACCACGAGTAGCAAGCATAGCAGAAGTGGTATCAGAAACAGTCGCTGCAGAGATTGGAATTCTGCTTAGTCTACTATAAGCCTCATCAATAGGCGGAATCGAGGGACTAGTAAGCATCTGATTCTTTGCTGATTCATAAACAGAGTCTAATCCCGAGAGAAATACCCCTACCATAAGCATATCTCTATATGCCTTCTGTTGTTCACACTTACATGCAGGAAAGTAGTTGTTTAGTCTCTCAAACATGGACTATAACCAGAGAATTATCTTTAAACCAAGTAGTATATTTGCCTACCTTCTGTACGGGCTCGGGCTCCAATATAAGATGTTCTTTGTCATGGGCGATCAAGGTTCGTTTCACTTGCATTGCCCACATCTCGTAATTACATCCATTCATTTTGGTAATAAGGCTGGAAAACAGGGAACTCTTCATCTCTCCCGACGATACAAAGGAAGAGGTATTAGTGTCATTGCTGATTTCAGACATCTTCTATCTCAAAGGAGGAAACCGAGCCACAGAATAAGAAGTGCAGGGAAAGGAAATACAGTCACATATGCAAAAACAACAATCTGATCATCAATCGAACATTGCCCAAAAAGCAGTCAAACGAAGTACATGACGCATATATCTGATCGGCTGAGGAAAACTGAAGCCCATACAACTAAGATGAACTCAGGGGCAAACGGCAAACACACCAACTAACGAAGAGGGAAAACTGATGCTCATAGAACTGATGACGTCGTAGCTCACGAAGAAGAACGAAGAAGAATGGCAAGCGATGTTACCAAAGAAGATGGCATACGGCTCTGGAATGAACACCGGCGTGTAGGCGATGAACTCAGGCGGCGGCGATGGAGTCAGACCATGATGGGTTGCGGCTGACAGATGGCGGCGGGCGCTGGCGGAGACCGACGCTGGAGGGCGACGCTGAAGGGCGACCTCGGAGGGCGACGCTGGAGGGCGACGCTGAAGCAGAGGGCTAGCGGAGGTGGCGACGATGGTGAGTAGGCGACTCAGCAGGCAGGCGGCGGGGCAGAGGGGCGACAATGAGCAGACGACGACGACTACAAGCAGAGAGACGACGGACAGATGTGGAGGCAGCGGGCGGATGTGGAGGCGGCGGGCGGCAGGGGCGACGACGACGGGCAGAGAGGTGACAGGCGGATGTGGAGGTGGCGGGCGGCAGGGGCGACGACGAGTGGGAGGCGGCAGCTGGCGCCGATGAGGCGGCGGCTAGCGCCGGTCAGGCGGCGACGACGTGCTGAAGAGAAGGAGTCGACTCCCGCTCTGATACCATGATAAAGTTTGAGAACTAAGAAATTGATTAACCTTGAAATCTGCCCTAACTCCTCTTTATATAGATTAGAGGAGAGGGTGAAAATACAAGAGAACCATAAAAAAGAAAAGTTATTACAGAAGTACCCTCTTAAACCTAAATCTGAATATAAACATATCTTAACAATATATATGCTCCAGCTTGAGGGGGAGTGTTGAATTAAAAGAGTTTATGTTTCTAGGTGGCTCATCGTAATATTAAATAGTTATAAGATCTCTTCAAACATTTCTTTTTTTTTATTGATGTAATTTGTAATTCTCTCTTCTACCCTAATATCTTTAATATGGAGATTAGGGTTAGTGAATCGATTAATCTTTCTCTCTCCAAGTCTCATGGCTGCAACACAACTGTGAGACAACATACATCTGCACCATCCATGCAATCCTGGTTATGCAGATAATGGCAAAGCAAGGATGGAAAGTGCCACAGGTCAAGGAGACCAACAAGAAGACAAGGATAACAAGAAAGTAATGACTGTAAAACAAGATCTAAATCAGTGACGATTAAGCATCTCTAATTGCTGGCATGCACATCCATCTGTAATCACATTTATAAAAAGTGGAAACCCTCACCATGGGTTGTTAATCTGTACCTGTGCTGAGGGTACGTTGACATGAGAATTGTACACTCCAAACCACACTTAAATTGTTTCCTTTAATCAGGTAGGTGACTTCAAGACCCACATTCATGTCTAGTACTTGCAGATTCTTAGGCACATGAGTTCTACATGATGAAAAGGGAATCCCATAAAGTAGGAATAGGGGGGGGAACAGAGAGAGGAACAAATGGAAAAGAGAGGATACCAGAGAATAAGGAAAAGGTGGCAAAAGAGACATAACACAATGTTTACCATTCTCATTTCAAAGCTTTCAAAATATGAATGCATGGTGGACAACTGTGAGACAGCATACATCTGCACCATCCATGCAATCCTAGTTATGCAGATAATGACAAAGCAAGGATGGAGTGTGCCACAGGTCAAGGAGACAATCAAGAAGACAAGGAAAACAAGAAAGTAATGACTGTAAATCAAGATCTAAATCAGAGACGACTAAGCATCTCCTATTGCTGGCATGTAGATCATTCTGTAATCACATTTATAAATAGTGGAAACCCTCACCATGGATTGTTAATCTGTGCCTGTGGTGAGGGTATGTTGACATGGGAGTTGTCCACTCCAAACCATGCTTAAATTGCTTCCTTCTTTCCCTTTTAACACCCTTATCCCTTGAAAACATGTATACAATGATGGATGCAGTAAACTCGAAAAAATTCAAAAACACCTACTGACCGCTCACATTTGTGATCAGTCTAAAGATGGAAGGTCCACCTTTGGATGAAATATGTCTGCCCATGAGACCTATAACCTGAAATTGGCCAAGAAAAATTGTCTTCCTGCTACTTATGTGCTGGCACTTCAAATGTAAAATTTATCCCATCATCTAGTACTTTTTGCTTTCTGAAAATATTGTGAACATGCACTCATGGTTTTCACCAGTAAATCTTAAGGGATGGTCGTTTCCTTGAAAACAGCCAACTTAGTCAATCATATAGTGTTTTAATTGCAAAAAGTAGCAACACTATAAATCAGCTTGCAGGCTTATTATCTGCCACATTGATAGTGAGTTACATGCGGTATGCATACTAACTTCAACCAATATGTAAAATAGACGCTCCATCTGTCGACTCTAATTAGCTAGCAATTTCAGTGGCCAGGCACAATACACACACAAGGGAGATGAGTACCTTCAAGCTCAATCTAGCCAAATGATACAGGTTGGAACATGAGACAGAGGGCGAGAGAAAGAGAGGAACAGAACATTATGGAAGAGAACATGGGGCATATGGTCTTGATGAGGGCCCCTTCCAGCAAACGAGGGGTTGTTACTAGGAATTAGTTGGAACATGAGACAGAGGGCGAGAGAAAGAGAGGAACAGAACATTATGGAAGAGAACATGGGGCATATGGTCTTGATGAGGGCCCCTTCCAGCAAACGAGGGGTTGTTACTAGGAATTAAAAATGGAGGAGTTAGGTGATACGATACGAGCCCATCCATGGGGAACAAAGACAGCTGCAAAATTTGAATCTACAGCAACCGACGGCTGAAAATTCCAGGAAGCTAGTCGGAAAGCAAAGGCCAAGGGAACATCATTGGCCAGCTGATAGCTAAGAGGTTAGGCATGTCACACACTCCTCTGCAGCTCCAATCGCCTTCTTGAACACTCAGACAGATCCATAACCTCTGCAAGGGTGCTGCAAGATTCAGGATCTTGTGCCAGTTTGGCAGTTGGCCCACCAATGCCAAACCTGCCTTGTCACAGTTTGAGCTCTTTGAGGCCATATCTCCCTGACCAGAACTCCAGTTGGACTGATATTGGGTCTCCCAGTATACAACCACCCAAGCTCCTTAGCCTCTCCCTGTTGGCTAAGGAAAGTTGCAGAAAATAGAGGTATGAGATCATGGGTGGTCCAGCCTGTGGCGTGGCAGATAGCCTGTCTGAGCTTGCAGAAGATGGACCAGTAGCTTGGTGCTGTGGCCTATACTTCTTGCATGAAAGAGCCAGCAGGGAATGTTGACCTCAGTTGAGTGGGTCTCGTTCAATCTTCTGGCACTAGGCCACTTGGGTGCAGGTGTTGGTGCTGGTGTGACTTTTTTGAAGCAAAATTGGGTGTGGGTGAAACGAAAATAAGTTTTTCTGAGCTGTAAAAACATTCTGTAAGTTGAACGAAGATATTTTTTAAACTTTAAAAGTTATTTGTAAAACACAAGAATGATAATGCAATATAAATTGTAGTTATCCTTCTTCTCCGCTTTTGCCTTCTTCTTTAGGTTGAAAGATACATCTATGTGATATAGTGGAGAAGCCCACGTCCTCGAAAAAATCATATCATACTAACATCCAGATAAGACATTTATCTATTATATTGTGAATAGACTTCCATGCTAATAATAGATATCCAGGCCCACTATGTGACAAAGTTAAAGAAGATAATACCCACTTCACTGTGATATTCTTATAAAGCAGACCACGAGGTACCACTCCAGACAGATTATTATTCTGCAAGTACCTGAACTTTTAGAAAACAAGTTGTTAGAAAATGTTGAATATAAGTTCAGAATGTAATAAAATAGAAGCATCTACGAAAGACTATTTCTTTTGAAGAAACCACTAACAACTAAGAGCTTCCATTAGAAAGCAATAGTCCTTGATTTAGTCATGAAACAAAGTCATAAAATTTCAACTTACAATTCTCTAAGGCTTCGTAATTCTGCCAAGTATAAAGGGACTTCACCAGTAAAGGAGTTGTTCTCGAGATGACTGAAAGAAATAATTTGGTCAGTCCTCCATCACTATGTCAAAATAATAAGGCTAACTGCAATAAGTGCATGAGACAGCAAATGCTGATTACATGATCGTCAAATTGATGCATCCACTTAAATCAGGTATTGGACCGGTGAAGAAGTTGTTATTGAGCCACCTGAAACAATGATTCTGGAAATATTGAACAGACACATAAAGTTACATAAGCAAATGGCATCAGATTAACACTTACAGTTCAGTTAAGCCAGTCAAAGTTGATAACTCTGGAGAAACATTCCCCGTCAAATTTTTTCCAGATAAATTACTGCAAAAAGACAAAGAAATACTTCACATCATTTAAACCATTTTTCTTCTAGTAAGGTGATTTAGTCTTCCTTGGCCCAAGTTACACGCCAAGGAGGACATTTGACTTGCCATTTTGACAAGGGTACACATCTGTGCATTTCAACCCGTGATATCTTGTCAACTTGGTGATGTTGACGAGCTGCTTGTAGTAAAAGAGCACAAACCTCATGGGATGCAGCAGTTTAACAAGTGATATGGAAAAAAAAAATGGACGAGATAGGCCATTAACCAAAAGAAAAGAAAATGGTAGTTTAAAAATGAGTCAGATTACACTGTAATTATTCTTGGCTGTTGATCCAGGGTACATTTCACCCACGACCATGGAACTGGTAAGCATGGATCACCACCTTCTTTTGCCCAAGTAGCTAGTCGATAAGGTGAACATAAACTGGCAGCAGTTGGTGCTGGAATTACAGAAGTAATGCATCAATAACTCCCTTTTTCTACTTTCTTTAGTTGGTGGTAAGACCACCAAAATCATTGAATAAACTACTAAAAGAACAGGGAAGGTTGAATTCCCATACCATCTTGAGAACCAGCACTAATCTTTACATACTTGTGTATCTCAAAAGCATTTAAGATAGGTCCCATGGTTGAATCAGCTGTCTTGAAAAATTCAAATAAAATAAAAGTCAATGATATGTTGGGATATCCCAGTTGATACAAACTGAACTTGCCAACATTTTCTTGAATATTAATGGTGCGTTCGCTGAGTATCGGCATGTCTGGAATGCTGAGTTTGAATTTCCTGGTCTCATTTGGACCCAAATCTTCAAGTTCAGCAAAGTAATAGACGGCCCAACTAAAACCAGAGAAACCTTCCAAGTTCAGTTGATAAGATAAATTCCCATTCCGACCAACTACTGCTGATTGCATCACTTTTTCTGGTGGTCTCTCATCTTTATTCACATCTACAGTCCTTTTGGTTGACATTTTGTATGTTCCAGGTGCAACATCAACGAGAAAATTTGACTGCCTTAATGAGTCAGATGTCCATATTCTATCAAATGGATCATCAGGATATCTGAAATGAAATACATTAGGTCAGAAACAAAACAAAAATATGCAGAATTAATTAGTAAATATCAATGATGAAATCACTGTCAAAGTTTGGGGACTTACAGCATGCCCTCTTGTATGAAGACTAGTCAATTTCCCACTAGGTATAATTGTCATTAATTTCTCTTTGTCCCCATATGAGTCGTCCCAATAAAATAACTCCAGATGTCCTTTCAGGGACGAATCTATTCCTAGTTTCAATCTACACTTATAATATAATCATTATTTGCTGTTTCGCATGCTAATGAAGCTACAGCGATAAACCTTTACAAGGTGATCTAGACTTGGTACAAATATCTTGTAATATCCACCACATTTGATTGGATTATGTCAAATTCTGACAAATTTTTTTTGTTCCTAATAACTTTAAAAGTGTAGTTTTGGAGTTGTCCTACCAGATTAGTTGCTCAAGATCCATGAACCCCATCTAAATTTTTGTTAATTGACACAACATGCCACTAACATAGCATTTCAAAAACATGGAGTGGCATAAGCATATTTAACTGGCAGTCCAACTATGACATGATTTAGAAAATTGGAGTCGTTTTGAACCTACATCTGCAATTGCAATGGTGCCAACTCATATAACAGACACTGGTGATCAGATCGAGCAGTTATAAATAAGCTTGGAAGTTTGATGATGTCCACCGAAGAAAAAAGTAGAAATGAATGACCTACACCTGCTATATACTAATCCAACCCACAGGTACATGCAGTTCCAGGCATAAAAGAGGATACTATGGAACAGCAGCATTCTAGAAGATCATAAAAAGATCTACAACAATTTGTCACCCATCACTTATAAGGTAAACAAATCAAATTAACGTATGTTCTTATCCCACAATGGATAAAACCATATGCCACCCAATCATGTTCAATTTCAATATTATTGTTGTGATCTAGGAAAATGAACACGTAACCATCTGAGTGACAAATAATTTTGCAGGGAAACATTAAATATACCACTCCCAAGAGGCAAATGCATGAGGAATAAAACAATGATCTCTTCAGAGAATAGCCACTGCAAATTAAATTTACCTGACAGGTGTTGTGTCATCAGTCCCAAAATTAATTCTTGCTGAAACACTAAGAAAATACTGATCTTCATAATCTGTAGAGTACATTGTATAATTAAACTGCCGAAGCTCAAGTGTAGAGATGAATGGAACCCCAGTAGAAGCATTAGATAGGCAAACACTAATTGAATCTGAATTGGCCAACAAGATTGCTTCCAGGATTTCTGTAGTGTTCGCATCAAAGATGTCAACTGTTGACCAGTGAGTTGGCCCAATTGAGATGTCAAACTTTGGAAAGACTCTACTACTGTCAAAATGCCCATACAAAAATGTCGCTCTTACAAGATACCGGATTCCAGATTTAACATTTAATGTATGACAATACTTTTTACCATCTCGAGGGAAATGTCTGAGTGTCTGATACTGCTTCCGGCTCTCACCTGCCACAGAAATATTTGCTGTTTCACCATAAGTAAAATTATCTGGATTCCACTTAAGCCCAATCTCATCAGTATAGATTTCTGTTCCACCACAATCTATGCTTACAAAGCCTGTCCCAGATGAAGTGAGCAACATATTAACAACAGAATCAAAGGTGAAAAATGCATGAACTTAGCAGAGTAAAATAGGAACTAATCACAGTGAAAATAGAAGAACTAAATGAAGTTAAATAAGCAATTGGTGTATGGCAAAGCATTTTAAGCACAGCCCGGGTCTTGCAATAAACACATCAATCGTGCGAGAACATCAATTTGATTCATACAAAATTAAATAGAATATTTCAACAAATTTTCTGTGAACAAGCTTTTGCACTCAACAGGTGCTAACAGATAAAAGGTCAATTTCAGAAGGTTAAAGTTCATGGAGCCACTTTAACTTGAGCAGTGAGTACATGTTTCATACCCCAGATTTTTTGCTAGACTTTCTCATTGTCCATCATATTCAGAATTGAGAGCTTCAACAATGGAAAATGGCAAGTATTCCTTTCGGATTTGTCTTATTTATAATGGACCATGACTCGAATTCACCACCAACTGCAAAAACTCTTTACAACTGTAACATGTGTTCTGCCTTGCTTACTAGAGTCATCATATTTTAGTACACAATTCTCCGTTATAGGTTATTCTGTGGCATACAAACCGGAAAAGAAAAAGGAAAAAGCCAAGAACGAAAGAAGTTCAAGCTTTTGCATGCATCAACCGGTATACATGCAAGGACCTTGTCTCATTTCATAGTCTATAGCATAAAATTCAACTTAACCCATGTGTAATTTCATCTTGACAAATCTTGATGTCATGGTAAAAGGAAAAGGCAGCGAGTAAAGAAGCAGGAGCCCACAAAAACAAAGCAAAAAGCAGAAGAGAGGAAAGAAGGGAAGAAAGATACCAAGAGACTGAGCATCTGTAGTGAAGGAAGCGAAGACAAACGAGAGAAGAAGAAGGAAAAGGTGACGAAATGCAGCCATGACACGGAGAGAGAGAGAGAGAGAGAGAGTAGGAAGAACGAAAGCTAGCAGGCTGTTTCAGCGACAATACCATTATATGGCCGTTGATAAGTCCATCGAACCTTAGGACAACGAGGGAAAATGATAGAACAACAAACTTGGACTTAGGGACGCTTGAGAGGCTGGGACATAATGTCTCTAACACCCTGTCTGAGATGTGCGGCCTCTTTATAATGTGGCCCCTTCATGTTTCAGAAATTTGTGTGACGCCTATAAGAGTGCAACCAAGAAGTAATGTAGATTCAAGATAAATATGACTCTTTGGGGGCGTTTGCTAGCTTCAGATTGGAAATCGAGGATCTGATGTATTTGCTGATGTGGCAAATAATTAAAATTTGTACCATGTCAGAAGGAATATAGCTCAATAATGAGGACAACATGTAAAAGTTTTACAATTCTAATTATCTTCTCAAGCATGGTTTCAATATCAGAAAATTATGCAAATGCTTTAACGTCTTCTTAGACAATACATTTGTTTTTCCCAAGCACGGTATCATGCTAAGACGATCAACACACTTGTGTCTTACAATAGTGATTTTTGATGAGAAAAGCTCCAGACAACATCATGGCAAGGTCTAGAACAAAGGAGGAGTCATACACAGAGTGGATCACATGTTATATAACTTTTCAATTACTCTATGTGAGAAATATTAGTATCCTTTAACTAAAGTAAAATTTACATGTTAATGATCCACACATCTAAGACTTCATTTGTGACTTTGGGCCCCCCCAACTTTTTTTTTTTAAATTTACATTTAAATTTTAGAAAATTTTATTTATTTTATATATAAATTTTGAAAAATTATATTTCAGCCACTCACAAAATTTTGAACCCATGACTCAACTCTCCACATGAAAAATTGCTGGCTCCGCCCCTATATCGGTCTATTCATTGCTTACATGCAGGATAACAATTGACCTACTGCTAAAGTTTAACTCTCTATCTTTCTCTGTCTCCCATGTTTACATGCAAAATTTCAAAGCAGTAAGATTTTTTCAGTTTTTCATTATTAGCAACAATCCTGTATACATTCCATTTGTCTTAATCGTTTTTTTGTTTTTCGATGGCCGGTTTTATTCCCCCGCAGGTTGTTGTAAATCTATGTCACATGGGTGTGGGGTGCGGGTGCTGGTGCGGATGCGGAATGAGGCAAGTTTAAAAAAAAAATTAAATATATATATATATATATATATATATATATATATATATATATATATATATATATATATATATATATATATATATATATATATATATATATATATATATATATATATATATATATATATATATATATATATAAAGATATATATATATAACTTTGTTTTATCAAGGTTACCTTGAATCGATATATCAATGAAAACTCGGCCAAAACTCACTGATGCAAGTGTGCCACCATAGTTGGTGCACTTGTGTGAATTAGTTGCAAATATAATTTGAATATCACAATCTATGTTGACGTGTATCCATAATTTAATACTATCTAGGTAAAGAACCCAAGTGCGTAAATATCGTGGATCCAAAATTCTGACTAGGAAAAATGCTTACAAGCGAACTAAAGTGTCTTGGTCCGCTTGTCTAATTATCATGTGCATGAACTTCAGCATATAGCGCGACAGTCACCAGCACCACTATTTAGTATTTATTATAGTTGTTGTGCAACATTAATATATATGCGGTGTATGAAGACAACTATTTCAATAGAGGGGTTAATAAATTTGTAGCCCAAAATTTTGCAAGTGATCATGTCTAATCGACCCACGACGGAATCAAGCCGGACAGCTGTGCAAGTGGTTATGTCCGATCTGGCTTTTTACACCCACGACTGAGTCAAGTCACTTAATTAATACATACTGCCACTGCATTAATGAGATATGCATCTACAGACTCAACAATCCATTCGGTCGTAAATGTATGCCTACTCACACGCGGCGCGATTTAACCTTCTCATGTTTTCTAACACACAACAGTAAACATATTTTCTAATACAGGCTTGAGAAATATGGCATCCAACTTGCAAAGTTAGTGTGCATACTATGCAGGAAGGCTGAGGAAATTAACGCTCATATTACGACAGTATAGGAAGGTTCAAGAGGTGCAGAGATGGATAACATGCAAGTTCGGTGTTACAAAAGTACCGCAGACAGATTTCTCAACCATCAAAACAACTGTGCAAAGAAATTGTCCTCAATTTGATGGCATGGCGTGTGGAGGACAATTTCTTTGTACACTTACTCTATTCAGGATGAGTGGGAGGAAATCTCAGTACCAGAGTGAGACCAAGGCCCCCTTCCTCTCTCCCACCACACACACAAAAAAAAAACTACAGAGCCTAGGGCTGTCTTAAGATGGTGTCTCCGCTATGCTTCAACTTGCATATTAGTGTCTTTTTGCAACATAAAGAATTGACACCATGGGAGTTCGAAATGGGAACGCGCCGCCTACCATCCCCACCTTGATCTTCATGCCAACCCCCTTCAAGGATAAAAGCTTATTTCATTTGATGATAGGAAATATGTAGAAACTCACGTTCATTCCAAACTTTCATAAGCAATCCTCTTTCCAATGTCTTGGTTTCCTTCATCAAATTCAAATTCATTTAGTAACCCTGATCACCTTTCTTGCCGAACAATGCAAATCCATTTAATTGGTCTTGGATTCACTCTCTCTCTCTCTCTCTCTCCCACTTCGTCTCCATGTCGTGCTCTCTCCCCTGTTTTTCCTTCCTTTCCCCTTGTTATTCTAACAGCCAAAGCTCCCTCTTATCTTCTGCAAAGCCCCAGCAGGCTGCCGATGATGGTGGGGGAGGTAGAGCAAGAGAGAAAGAAAAGAAAGCATAAGGGTCAACCATCTGCTTTTAGCTGGATGGCCCTTGTTTGATTTTTGTGGACTCTAGAGTCACCATTAAGGGATTATCCTCACAATTCATGAACATGACATTCTTTTTCCAATTGTAAGAACGACAAAGGTTAATAACATTTTGTACTATGTCCAAAGGAGTATAGTTTGATAACAAGGTCATCATGTAAATGTTTTACAACTCTAATTATGTTCTCAACCGTGGTTTCAATATCAGAAAATTCTCTTTTGATGCAAATGCATATGATGTTATCTTAAAGAATTTATTTTTTTGTCCCAAGCACAGTAGCATGCTAAGATGATTAAGACACTTGTGATTTGGTGGTTTTTTATGAGAAAAGTTGTTGGGAAAGCTCTATACAACATCATGGTTTTTGAAGTCTCCTACTTCTGTGTAAAAGATAAGTTGACCAAGTAATTAAAAGTTTATTCCATTTTGGGTGGGTGGGAGGAAATCCCATTGCCCGAGTGAGGCTGAAGTCATGCGTGCTCCCCCCTCCCCCTCTCTTTCTCCATCTCTTCAGGGCCAAGGGCTGTTTTTGACATCTTAAGGTGGCGCCTGGGCTGTTCTTCAACTTCCACAACAGTACCTTTTTGCAGCATACAAAATTGACACAATGGCAGTTCGAAATAGGAACTTGTCACCAATCAGCCCCTACCTTGACTATTAGGCCAACCCCCTCTTGCTCCATTAGATGAGAGGAAATATGTTGAAACTCACATTCGTTCGAACTTGTATGTATTATTTGTGAAAAGTAAAGATATGAAAAATAGCTAATTAGATAATTTGTGTATCTAATTGATGCTCAAACAAACTAGCTGGGTTAGGCAATAGCTGGATCAAGCAATGGGCTGGGCAATGCAGTTGACCAAGCCTGCACAACTAATCCTCTGTAGGTCCATGCACATTATCTTAAAAGCAAGCTTGACCAAAAACACAACCACTTACAAAAAGTTGGGTGGGGCATAAGTGGTCACCTAAACTGACAACTCAATCGATACTAGTGGTGCACAAATGCTAGCAATAAATTGAGTTTTTTGTCCCATTACCAACTCCCAATTTGACTTGTTCTCTTTCATTGGTTTTAAGTTTGGAAATTACAAAAAAAAAAAAAAGATAACTTAGATTGAATGAGCTTACTTGATTTTAATCAAGTTGAGTTCATGTAACTTGAACTCGACTCATTTATAAGAACAAGTTCAACTCCTTTACAAATGAGTTGACTTTCACCACGAGCTGGTTTGTTAAGCTCGAGTTGGCTCAACTCGTTGTACAGCCCTATCTTTATCAAAGGAGAAGAAGACCACATGCGATGAGTTGGAGAAAGAGAAACCAGGATTCCAAACAAAGATGTATGTGAATGTTTTGAGTATGAGTTTTTATTTCCAATCAATATCAGACATAGTGAGCTTTTTAATTACTTTGCCAACTTATGGATGAAGCTGACATCCCTGTAACTCAAATCTCACTCCATTCTTTCCCTTATTTTTTCTTTTCTTCATCTCCTCATGGCCGTATGAGATAGCCCCCAATCTCTATTTTTAGAGTCAAGAGGCTATGCTCGAGTGCACCAGAAGCATGAAAAGATGAGATGATCTTTCATTTTCATGCTTGAACCATGTTTTGTTTCTCTCATCTTCTCCCTTTTTCATTTCCCCATGGCCATAAGAGATATCCCTCAATCTCTATTTTAGAGTCAAGAGCTTATGCTCAAGTGCACCGGGAGCTTGAGAAGATGAATAATATCTTATTTCATAGTTGAACCATGCTCTCTTCATTTTCTTGAATATTGCTTACATATTATCCAGGCATAGTTATTTGATTTTTCTTATTTATATGTGAATGCACGGTGAGAATGAGAGTGTGGTTTGAGACTTTTTACTCTTATGCTAATTTTGGAGGTTGGAGATTGTCCAACCGGGGGAGAACCCTCATGAATATGTACATGTTTAAAATGCATCTTCATGTCATTACGTTTGTTTCCTTCTTAATCACTCGATTAGGAACCCTAAAGAGTGTCTCGTTGTGTAGCTAGATTTTCTTTCATACCCAACGGTGGAAGAAATATATCCCTTGTAACAAACCCAATAATAACATTCTATGTTTATATAAATCATATTTTTCAAAAGATTTTCAAAAGAAACCTTCTAATGCGGCTTTAGAGACTTAACTTAGGTTCTTGCATGAGCCTAAGTTCCCCTTCGCCCTATATCAAAAATTGAAGTCGGCTATTTTTAAGTCATTTATTGATTTTGATACTCATGAAGACATATGTGTATATACATGTTATATATGTATATGTGCACATGAATATCTTTCATTATCATTCTTTCTTTATGAATTAACATACTTTTACAAACTCTCGTATATGTATATAAGAATATATATACATGTATTTCATTTTAAAATATCCTTATCTTTCTAAAATCATCTTCTCTTCTCTATTTGATTTAAACCTCATTTTCACAAGCTTACATATACGTATCTATATGTATATATATATACATATATATGTATATATGTATATGAATATGTATCTTTCTTTCTTTTAAATATCTAATTTTATGATTTTCAAGATCTCTTTCTCTCTCTTTTCTATATTTCTCTCCATGTAAGTCTTTCATCTTTTCCATCATTTCATTATTTTTCTCTTATCATTTAAGATTTTAATTTTTCATTTGCCTACTTCATCAAGACCAAAAACCAAGTAATGACCTAATATTGGAATCATGCTTGATGGTCTACAACCTTATTTCATTTTGAAAAACTTTTCTCCTTCATCAAAAATATTTGTCACAAAAATCTTATATGTATGTTGTGGTAGGAATGTTTCTAGATGAATGTTATGGTAGGAATGAATGTTTCTCTTTCTAATCATATAGGATTAATGCATTCATACATTCACTCTCTCTTAATATCACTTATGATCACAAGCACCTCTCAAAAGAATTTAAGCAAGATGAGATGAAGCCCTAACCAGGTAGTAGTTGAATTAGAGCAAAATCTCAAACCTACTTAAAGTCTGAAGAGAACACTGAAGTGATTTCAAAATGATTTCCCAAGCTTTCCAAATGATATTTACCAATTCTAGTTTTCCCCAAAACATTTCACATTCTCAAGTAACTCTTCAAGAATCTTTTCAAAAGTTTGAAACATTGTTATCATCCCAAATTTTTCAAAAAATGGGGCTATTAAAATTTTGGGTATATCATTTTTAAAATAAATTTTAAATCCAAGTTTAGATCCAAAATCCAAGTTTAGATCCAAATCTAGCATTTCAAACTCAAAATCCAATTATCAAATTCAAATTAGATCCAAAATCCACATTTCAAATTCAAATTAGAACAAGACCTA
>JAANDH010001958.1:0-22428 GCA_011799765.1 Nymphaea thermarum | reverse complement strand
GGGTTCCTAATGGAGGATTAAGAATGAAACTAGCGCAAAATGACATGCAAAATGCATATTAACATGTACATTTTCGTAAGGGTTCATCCCGGGTTGGACAAGTCCCAACCTAAAAAATCAACATGAAAATAAAGAATTCCCAAACCACACTCTCATTCCCACCATACATTCAAATGTAAATGGAAAGCCAAATAACTATAACCATTTACTTGCATATGCATCATCCTTATAACTACCAAGCAATGCATTCCATGCATGGTAAATAAATAATGCCTTATCTAAATCTTGAGTTAAAACAGCCAAATAACATGTCATATCCTTCATATATGGTCCACAAGGCTGCCCTAACTCATTAATAAAAAAAATAAGCTTATTGCCAGAAAATTGAGGCACTCTAAAAATGCAACTCAATTTGAATAGAGAAATGGGAAAATGAAAGATAAACTAGGTAAAATATTGATTTGGCAAGCATTGGTTAGAGTTTTGTGAAATTGAGTGAAGGGACCTAGATCAATAGGCTGAAATGTAACAAAAGAGAAATCAAAATATTTAGAACAAGTTCATTGTTTGCATTTTCAAAATTTATTTTGGTTTTTGGAGTGCTTTAGAAAAATGAGGTTTTATTTTAAAATGAGAGAGAAAGAGACTCACCCATCGGTACGAAGTCCAACCTTTCCCAACACCTTTATTGGGGGTAACCTGATCAAGAACTATCCTCTTGCTTTGCACATTTTGATATTTGGCCTAAATCCTACATGCATGTATGCACAAGTCTAAATAATTTTTTTTTAAATATTGAGACAAATTTTAAAATGATTAAATATGGTTTGGTTTTTAAAAAAAAGTGGTGGTGCCCTCAAGTCTAGAACTATGGTCTTAAGGGTTAACAAACCCTTAATAACTAGTAACTTTAGAAACTTGAGGTTTAATTGTTGGAATAGCCAAATAGCATAGAAAACAAATTGTTTAAAAGAGACACTTGTAAGATCATTTGAGTTTTTCAAATATTGTCACTAAAACTCAAGTATAAGATAACTTGTATTTGAAGATAGATTTGAAAATCAAAGTTTTCAACTTGCTTGAGGAAATATGGTTGGGAACATACTTGTAAATTATTTATTTTGCAAAACATGACTTCAACTTGTCATGCTTTGTAAAAACAAGTTTTTCAAGTTTTGTTTAAAAATAAGATATCAAAATAGATGGACCCATCACCATAGTTCTTGTTCTTGTTCAACATAGGGCCAAAGAGAAAGATTTTGTAATATTACAAATATCGAAATAATATGTTGGAAAGAATGAAGATTTGAGAGTTAAAACAAGAAAACATTATAAGTTGTAGCGGTGTTTTCCTTGAATCTTAAGTAAGTTTCAAGATTTTTCCTTAATTCGATATCACCTTATTGGGGCTTGATCTTGTCTTACTTAAGCTTCTTAGAGATGTGTTTGTGAGTATTCGTGAGTCCCATAAGTGGTTTACATAAATTCTATATGCTTGACAAAAAAAAAAGCATTCCTATGGAGCAATGGAAAAGAAAATTGATAGAAATAAAATTTCATCCAGCAAGTCACTCAAGGGTGTATTGAAAATATAGGTGGGCTAATGAAAGACTAAAAGAATGATTAAGAAAAATAAGAAAGATGGATTTACAATTTGAAAAATCGAAAATGACATGCTGAATGCAAATTAACATGTACATCAAGTGTGTTTGGGTGTTTCCCCGATTGGACATGTCCCAACCTCAAAATGATAAATCATCACATCGTAATACACATCCACGTGCAATCAATCCATCAACATAAAGAATTAGATAGAGAAATGAAAAGATAGATATAGGATGTGGGAGCAAGAATAGATAGAGAAAAATTAGAAGAGAGAAAGAGAAAAAATGAAAATATATAGAGAAAAGTAAAGATAAACGAGGGAGAGAAAAAGAGAGATATTTGAAAGAAAAAGAATTAAATGGGGGAGAAATGAGAAAATGAATAAAATAAAAAAGAAATAAACATGAGAAATTAAAATGAGAGAAATATAAGCTAAAATGATAGAGACAAGTTAAGAATGAGAGAAATAAACATTAAAATGAAAATGAGGGGAGTAAAGAATGAGAGAAAAATAAGTTAAAATTAAACAACGAAAAATTAAAATGAGAGAAAACAAGTTTAAAAGAGATAAACGAGTTAAAATAGATGAAGAAGTTAGTTAAAATGATAAAAAATAAGTTAAAAAGAGAGGGAAAATGATCTTGAGGAAAATGTTTGCCTTGGTCATGCTCTCCAAAGCTTCAAGGAGAATCTTTTGCTTCGGAGAGGCTTTGGATCTTCATCGGCTTGTTATGAAGAAAATAGACAAGAAAATGGTACAAAGAAAAGTTATAAATACCTTTCAAAAAAGGATTTGGTGTAGAGGTGACTCTTTAGCTCTTCGAGGCAAAGATAATTCCTTGATGATAGCTTGAACGGATTGGAGATGCTCCTCAAGAGTCCATCACAAGCTCCTCCAAGGTTTCCTCTTGTTGGAAACGAAGGTTTGGAGTTGAACATTAGGAGAGCCAAACAAAAAAAATTGAACAAGAAGAAGAAGAGAAAGAAGAAGAGAAGAAGAAATCTAGGAGAAGGGTGAGACAATTCAAAGACTTGAAAAGACGATGGATTGCCATGTTAAATGAGAGAAATAAGGAGTTATTTATAGAGGAAGAAGGCTTAAGGGCATTGTGGTCTTTTTTAAAAATAAAATTAACCATTAATTAGTCATTATTGGCTTAAAATAGCTTAAAAACACTAAGAGGGTCAAATCTATCAAAAAATAGGTTGACTGCACCACGAGGTAGCTTACCCACCCAAGGCTCGCCAAGCCTAGGCCTGGCCTAAACAGGATGAGCTGGGCAACCACAGGCAAATTCTGGCCTGTGCTGGCTGGCATCTAGCCTGTCTGGGCCAGGCCTAGCAAGGCCAGGGCCGTGGCTGGCCGCACCAGGGCTGTACCTGGCAGGCCCAGCCGGCCAGTGCCAAGGCGGCCACACTAGGCCAGGCCTGCTAGGGCCTGGATTGGTCAGCCTACCACGTTGGTTGTGGGCCCCACAAAGGTTATTTTGAGAAAAAGTAAAGTTATTTTTTTAAACAGAAAGATATTTCAAGAAAACCAAGGTCATTTAATGATATTTTCAGAAAATCAAGGGTATTTTGGGAATCTTGAAGTAGAAATTATTGGTATTAAAAAATGATTATAATGTCTCGATACTTGGATTGGGAATGATTCATGACTTGTATTTGGATCTGAAAATGGATCTACCTCTTAGATTTGGGGCTGGATCTGAATCAAAAGCTTAGAATGGATAAAAAAAAAAATATTTGGATTTGGATCTTGAATCTTGATATAAAACTCATATTTGGTTTTGAAACTCAGATTTAGATCTGGATTAAGGTAAAAACAAGGAATTGGATCTAAATTTGGATCTAGATCAAGAATTTGGAACCAAATAAGGTTATGGATCTAGATTTTGGATCAGGTCTGAATTGATATGAAGACTCAAATTGAGATCAAATGAGTCCACAATTGAGATTTGGACCAGGGTCTAGATCTAAAGTTTTGTTGTGGATCCAGTTTTAGAATTTAGACTCAGATAGATTCCATTTTGTACGTAGTTTGGATCTGGGGATCTATTTTGGATCTGGGTCTAGTATTTGGATTTGAGGCTCTATTTTGGATCTAGGGCTGGCCTTTGGATCTTGGTATTTGTTTAAGGCTTCTATATGAGTTTTTTAAACCGGATCCCAGTTTGAATTATAAAATAAGTCTAAACTGAGATTGGGCTTTGTGTCCAAAGTCTGAAATAGATGCAAATAAGTTCCAAATATCATTGATAGTCAAATAAAAGAAAAAATTGATCATAATTAAAAGAAATTGAAGTGTTTGAAGCCGAAAATCCTTTAAGGTTGTAGTAAAGTTATCACAAAATGTTTGAAAAGGCTAAATATATAATTTTGAAAAATTTGTGTTGCTTTCATTCATGTTCAATTGAGCTTCAAAAATTAGAAATGTAACTGAAGTGAGTGAAGCGAATAAGGTTTGGGAATTTGCAGAATCAAAGCCGCACTTAACTTACATTGTTTGAACTAAAACTAAGCTAAGAATGGGAGATTTGATTGCACAAAACCAATTCCCAAATTGATTTAAGTTGAGATTATCATATTTTGAGAAGAAAATATAATTGTCAGAAATGGAATATGATAAGTGAGTGGATCGAGCTTCAAACACCTTGACAATTGAATAGAACTAAATCTATAATGAATGAACTGGAACTAAGCTAGGGTAAGCTATTGTAAGTGGGATAACACGTTCTAGGCTTACTTTAATATTCTTGGTCTGAGCTGAAGTTGGGCTCAAGCTACAAAAAATGGCAGTGAGAATGACTAGTGATTAGGTCTCTATTTCACATAACTAAAATTCGAAAGTTGTGCTTCAAGAACCACCAAAGTTGGACTGAATGTATGATAAATCCATCTTACTTATAGCTTAGACGGCAGGTGGAAATTTGAGCTAAAAGCTTATCATTTCTAGAAAAATGGACTCCACCGAGCTGAATACTGAGCTAGTACAAGATAATGTACGATAGTATGAGCACATGTAAAGCAAAAATGTCTACTCTAAGACCTAAATGGGTTTGAGGACTAGCTATGTTGATGTTGGATGAACACTATGCAATTAGTTTTTAGGATTTTCCTAGGGTTTAGGGGCAAAATGGTAAAGTTACCTTATGATTAGCCTAATAAACTATGGTTTTCTAACTCTAAGGTAATAATGCTCTTAATGTGGGTGAAATAGAATGATCTGACACTAAAACAATTTAAAATGGCAATACAATGGGTAGGTCAGGGATAAAATGGTCATTTTAAGTAGGAGGTTCTAGAAATAGTTTTCTAGCTCATATTTGATCAAACTTGGCCTAAATGGCCCATTTTGTTGTCTTTTAGCAATTTTTTCACACCAAAATTTCTGCTGACCATATAGCGTCATGTTCAAGCCGTTTTCATCAGTAAACTACCCAATTTCCATGGACAAATCCTCATAATAAACCTTCCATTTCCCTTCATTTCAGCTGAAATGAGATCATTTAGTTAGTGATTTGCAAAACTCTCAGCAATGGCACCTTGTTATTCTCCACTTGGCTCACATTGAAGTGCTTTCATTGTCATGAGAGTATTTTCTAAGTTACTTTCTGCTCACTCATTTTAATTTGTGCTCTAGAGAGTTGTCCTGGCACCAGGGTTACTCTCTCTCCTTTATTTGGAGTGTGTCAGTTCAATTTGAGTGCTAGAACTACATATTTTCAGCTTAATTTGAGTGAATTCATCCTTAATCTAGCTCATTTCCATTTCTACTCATTTCTCCCACATGTATGGAGTGCTCAGTGTCAGGCCAAACCTTCAAGATGAAATTCTCACAATCCAGGAGTCAAATTGGTGATTTCTTTGCATCAATGTGATCAAACACAATTCAATAGAGTATTATCATCTTTAGTTTGAAGATGTCACATCCATATCACACAATTCATCATTACACTAAACAGAGATCTTTGTTTGAAATAGACCTTTTTTGCTTGTGGTATTAGAGCTAAATTCTAATCAATGTGAGATTCTGATTTTCAATATGAGCGCACTGATGGATTCTACATCACTAAGAAATACTATCGCCATTTGTCATGAACAAGGTCAAAATCCCTATTTTGCATGTTACCCTCTAACATTCCATTTTTCAACTTGGTCAAATTTAAAAAAAATGTGACTTTCTAAGAGAAAATGAAGTCATTTTTCCAAGAAACTTTATGCGACCATATATTTTGGCATTGTCTATTATTTTGCATAGTTTGCTACCCACTCAGACTCTCAGAACATTATTTATGTGGTAGGGTGAAAACTATCATTTGGAAAATGTGCATCATTTTCATATTTTCCTAAGTTAGGATACATATAAACCTAAATTGCATGTTTTATATGCCAAACTTGAGCCCAGTACGGCTCATGCAGGGTTTGAACTGATATTGAATCCAACTCAAATCAAAACTAAACTTAGTCAACCCAATTTGACTTAAAATTGAACCAAGCTGACCTTGATCCTGGTCTAGACCTACGTACAACCCAGTCCAACATAGAACAAACCTCTGCCAGCCTTCTAGTACTTAGTTTGAACTCACTGAGCCTAGGCTAAGCCCAAGTCCTATGCCTAGATCTTCGATCCTCATTTTCAACTTCAAATTTGTAATATGGAGTTGTAATATGCATTGTTTCAGATCCAGATCTCATATATGGTATAGAGAACTACTTTTCTCAATCTAGAACATGATCTAAACCTCGGACCTAAACCCAAAATACAAATCCATATTATAAATTCATATCAAAATCTAGATCAAACATCAGATCTCCAGTTCAACGCTCTGATCTGATCCATATTGAGTAGAATTGATCCTAGCTGTCAATCTCTAGGCTGGCCAGAGTCTTTAACTTTCTTAAAAGAAGTGCCCTATAAGAGTGCTGCCCCCTTATTTGGGAAATCTTAAATTTTGAAAACCGATTTTAAAAATAGCATCATTAGATAAATGTGGGCCCTTGATCAGATTTTGAGACAGATCTCAATAGTTGATCTGCTAACACCTCAACAATCCATGTTTTTTAATTTTTGAGCTTTTGAGTGGCTAGATTTATTTCTGCTGCACATGGTTTTCAAGATTTCCATTTCTTGTGGATGCTTTCCAAGATTCTCCCTCTGGCAAGTTTCAAGGGCACACCAAGAAGTTGGGGTGGGAACCAGCAATGAAGAAAAGGAGAAGAAGAGGAAAGGAAGAAGAAAAGAGAAGAAGAGAAAGCGAGGCAAGTCCTCTCTCTTCTTTGATTTCCATGCCCCTCTCTCTCTTCCCTCTATGGATTTCATGTACCCTCCTCTTCCACATCCCTTCATTAGGGCTGCACACGAGCCGAGTTGAGCTCGAGTTCAGCCAGCTCGGGCTCGGCTCGACTTATATTTAGTCAGCTCGACTCGAGCTCAACTCGAGCTCGACTCGAGCTTGATGACTTTAACTTGAACTCGACTCGATAAATTGTTTCCAAGCTCGAGCTCGATCGGCTCGACTCATTCTGCAACAACCCTGTGGGGGAAAGGCCTCCTAACCTTTTATTCCAATAGCAACAAATATATACAACAAAAATTGACAATCACTCTAACTTAGGAGCTAGAGCAAGCCAAGGAAAGAAACAAACCAAGTTGAAACCAAAACCTGAAAGAACTAGAATTACATAGCTTGGGTTACAATAGACAAAATATCGTGAGCAAGTTGTTGTTGCAGAATTTGCACTTTGTGAAAGAAGTTGCCATAGATGTTTTGCCATCTCTGAAATGGTCGATGCCCTTCGATCGTGGCTCGAAGTCTTCTAAGCCAAGGCTTGTTGTTAGATTTCAGCAAAATCTTTTGAAACTTATCCAAATCACCAACCATCAAGCGCTGCCAGAGAATGGTGTCTTCAGGTAGGTCATTGATGTCCTCCCACCACTGAACACCTTGATCAAGATGCAGTCCTTCCGAGTCTGTAAACAAAAAGGCAACCAGCTTTCTACCACTAGGAGTTACGGAGGCAACTTGTAGACAAGCTTGACCTGTCAATAAAGGGGGGGATTTGTCATAAACAATCCCTGTAGCCAGCCAAACCTAAAGGTCTTTCTTGTATCAATGGAGTCCCTTAAGATAGCATAGAAGCCATCAACACAAACCCGCCAGATGGCATGAGAGTCTTGTTGAGGTGACATGGTTTCTTCATTATGGATTGTGGAATTGCGTTTACACCATATTCTCTAAATAATAGTGTGAAAACATATTTTCCAGCTTTTCTTAATCCACCCTCTTTTGAAACTACAAGAGAACCAATGTTTTAATTCCATGACAATGGTGCGTTGGGGGAATTTAGAAGCAACGAACTCCCAAATTTTAGAAGAATGCGGTCAAGAAAGAAGAACGTGGTGAGCAGTCTCTTCATCTTTGAGGCAAAGAACACATCTATTGGCTAAAGAAGTGCCACTTTTCTTATATCTATCGAAGGTAGGGAGACGATCACTGCAAGCCAGCCAAACATACCACTGTGCTTTAGGATGAGCTTGGGGGAACCAAATCAACCTCCTCCAAGGCTCTTCCTCATATTTCCTTCTCACTACCTCCCACATGTCGAATGTTTTGATGTTAGAAGCGGGAGAATTTTGCCAAAGAGTGAGGTCTTGGTGGGGTTCTAAATTAGGTCTCTCCATACCCAAGCGGAAGAGAAATTCCTTGAAGTTGTCAAGAATAAGCCGGTCAGAGTCAAGGACCTGCTTAATGAAAATTTTCAATGAGAATTCAAAAGCAGATCTTTCCAAAGGATTCAAGTGAGAAATGAGAGGAGAACCACCCCAGTTGTTTGTCCAGAACCGAATGGAGCCATTACCAATAGACCACCTAACATGTTCTTGAATTTGATTCCAGCTCTTTCTAACACCTTTGAAAAACCAAGACTCTTTCTTGGGGCACTTTAAGGTCCAGAGGCTATGGAAAGAAAGATATTTCTTCTTGATAAAATTCGCCCAAGGAGCATCATCCTGGCAGATGCGTAACGTGATGCGACCAATACAAGCTTTGTTCCAATCATCAAGATGCTTTAACCCAACACCCCCCTCTAACACCGGATGACAGATAGTCTTCCAAGCAACCAAGTGCACTCCTTTCCTAGCTTCTAGGCTTCCCCAAAGGAAGTTAGCCATAGTAGCTTCAAGTTTATGTTGAATAGTCTTAGGGAGCATGAAGACAAAGCACCAGTAGCCCATGAGACTAAAGAGGACATACCTAATCAAACATGGACGCCCTGCATAAGAGAGGAACTTAGAAGACCAAAGCGAAAGCTTTTTCCACCTTCAAGACAAGAAAGGCACATAAGTTGTCCTGCATATTACCCGCAAAGAGGGGAGTGCCCAAGTAAGGAAGAGGCAGAGAACCTAGTCGCCAATCAGAGTTGATGATGAATGAGAGGGGAGCTCTTTGTTCCCCCAAGGATATAACATGAGATTTATGTGGTTTAACACATAATCCAGAAAAAAGCTTCAGGGTGTTAAGAGCGTGCATAACCTCGTTGTAAGAGTGATGGTCCCCTTTAGAAAAAATGATAAGATCATCAGCAAAAGTGAGAAGCGAGAGACAAACCCCTACCCGAGGGATGTAGGGAGGGATGAGGGACCCATTCCAGCGTCTGAACTCTAAATTTCTAGAGAGCTCTTCCATAACAACAAGGAAAAGATACAGAGACATGGGGTCTCCCTACCTCAGACCTCTGCGCATAGGGTGAAAGTCACTTGGGATCCCATCAATGAGAACAACAAAAGAAGGAGAAGAAACACACATTATAACTCTATCAACCCAAGCCATGCTGAAACCCAAGTCGAGAAGAGAATTCTTGAGAAACACCCAACTAACCCTGTCATAAGCTTTGGAGAAGTCAATTTTAAAACATATATTACTCTGATGTAGACCCTCAAGCGAGTGGATACATTCGTGAGCGAAGATGATATTCTCAGTGATTGATCGCCCAAGGAGAAAAGCACCTTGGTCCTTGCTGATGACTTTCTGCAAACATCTTTTTATACGGTATGAGAAAAATTTAGATATAATCTTATACAGTACGTTGCACAAGGCAATAGGTTGGAGGTCATCAACTCTACAAAGACCCTCCTTCTTGGGGATGAGGGCAATATAGTTACGGTTAACTTTCTTAACCAATCTCCCAGTGGATAAAAAGCTATTGATAACCTGTAATAAATCATGGCCAACAACGCTCCAATGGTGCTGATAAAAGTAATGGGGAAGCCATCCGAGCCCAGTGCACTGTTCCCATCCATGGAGAAAACTACATGCTTCACCTCGTCGAGAGTAGTCGGGAGAAGCAAGGTGGCATTATCCTCATCCAGCTGACGAGGCCCATCATCCTTCTTAGTCAGACAACAGCCAAAGCCCTCTTCAGAACCAAGAAGGTCACAAAAGAAATCCTCGTAGATAGAACTAATGTGATTCACATCGTTGATTCTAGTCCCCTCATGCTCCAAGGCACATAAAAAAATTTTCGTTCTACGTCCTTTGACTATTGCTTGGTAGTAAGCCGTATTACGGTCTTCCTTAGCCATCCATTTGACATGAGCTCTTTGCCTCCATAAGCTGTCTTCATCTTCAAGGGAAGCCTGCAAATCTTTTCTGATAAGAATCTCGTGATTTTTGTCATTGCTACTAGAAGCCAATTCAAGGGATTGGAATTTGTCAAGTTCAACCCTCAGGGCTTTGATATGGAGAGAAATGTCTCCCACACAGTTCCTAGCCCAACTACAGAGATTAGAGCGAGTGAATTCCAGTTTCTTAATTATCCTCACAAGGGAACAACAAAAAACTCATGAACTCCAAGCCTCTTGTACTAGATACTTGCACTGTGGTCTACTGGCCCAAAAATGAAAATATCTGAATTGAACAAAACGTTTAGGAGGGATATGAAAGAACCGAGTGGACACTTTGAGAGCAGAGTGGTCAGAAGTCGTTCTAGGAAGAATTTGCAGATCAGTATAACTGCCCCATGAACAAAACGTTGAGGAGGGATATGAAAGAACCGAGTGGACACTTTGAGAGCAGAGTGGTCAGAAGTCGTTCTAGGAAGAATTTGCAAATCAGTATAACTGCCCCATTGAGTCTTCCAGACATTATTGATAGACACCCAATCAAGCCTGCACAAAATTTCACTTGCACCGTGCCTGTTGTTGCTCCAAGTGAACCTGCGATTAGAATCAGACAAAGGAAATAGGTGGCAATTCGAAACAAACCTATTAAAGGAAGAACAAGAATTAAGATTAGGTTGACGACCGATTTTATCTGATCTGTCAAGCATAACATTGAAATCCCCTACGAATAACATCGGGCATTGGAAATCAGATAAAATGTTTTGCAAGATTATGAGCACCCAAGCTCTTTCAGTATAATTCGGAGGAAGATAAATACCTCCGACAAGAAAGTTGACATGAGACTGTTTATCAGTGACATCCAGAAGAATCCAATACTTATGCATATTAAGGGCCGCCACAGAGTATCTTTGAGGTTTCCACCCACAGAGTATACGTACCACACCATCGCACATATCAGCATTAGTCATAGTAGCATAAGAGCCAAGCAAACTAGAGTTAATGTGGAGTCGATCAACATTAATAAGAGTGTCAAAAATGAAAAAACTATCAATGTTCTCATGCTGCACAGTGAGAAGCAAGTCATGCCTAGCAGAATATCTAGCTAAGCCGCGAATATTCCATGCTAAACACTTCATTGAAGAGGGGGAGAAACAATTACCTGGTCAGAGACACTACTTTCACCGTTACTGGTCTGGGATGGTGGGGAGGTGTCTACAAGGGCGTCAACCCTACCAAGGCTTATGCGCTTACGCTTCCTTGCTGGCCCCACTGGATCCAGATTGGCAAAACTACGATTTGAGGTGTCCTGTCCAAATTTTCTATGGCCAGACAATCTGCTACCCCTTCCACAGCTGTGTGTGATTCCCCCTGTTGAGAACAAAACTTTAAAGTTACTCACTTGTGAATCAGCAGTATGAAGCTCTGGTTGGACATTTGTTGGGTGGATGAAAGTTGACGCCGCAAAACCTGCAAAACCATAATCTTCCCTCATAGACTAAGGGTTGGGCGAGGGTGTGGCTATCCTTTAGCACAAACTGAAATTCAGGGGGCAGTGGGGCACTTAGAGGAAGTTAAACTCTAATGCGGGCAAAACCCCTCTATTAATATCCCTAGTTTGAGTATCTATTTCCAAAAGTTCACCCTGAAGACCCTTGGCTATACTATTAAAGATTTGCGCAGTCCACATGTTTGGAGGTAAGTTTGGGAGGCGAATCCATAGTGGGGCAGAGGTTGTAGGCAGCATGTTGAGAGACTACCCTAGCTGCCAACGGCAAGTAACAAGAGTCCTGCCCCCCACCCTCCAAGCTTGCTTCTGAGTGATGCAGTGTAATTGCTGTTCATCCTCAACCCGAATGAGGAAAGTGCCACCAGCGAGGATGGTGAACTTTAGATGGGCTTTCCCTGCCCATTGTCTGGTGAGTTCTTGAAAGACAAAGGAGAAGTTGGTGCGCCCATTTGTGGAAGAGCCTTGTAACCGAGCCAGCGCTGCCCATTGGAAAAGGCGATTCATCTCATCATAGGCTTCTTTTGGAATGAAAATTTTGAATCTGCCATCCTGGATCTCCACCTCGAGGGGGTGCTCTGGTTGGCTGCCAACAAAAGTCCCTCCGGAAAGCAATGAAGCCCAGGAATGAATACCACGGCCCTGATCAGTTTGAACACCATGGGAAGACGATGATGGGGAGTCACGAACTGGGATTTCCCCTTTTTCATAAGGAGAAGAAACCGGTCCTTCCAAAGGCGGGAACTCCTCGTCAAATGCCATAGGGGTCTCCATGGCCCTCACTCTCCACGGTGCCTCCCCCACCCAATGCGAAGGAAGGGGAATGCTCAGCCTGCCTAAGCCCTGTGTTCGGCCAAACCCTAGCAGAGTCTCCTCGGTAGTCTCTCGAAAAGGGAAAGGACGTCAAGAGTCAGTCCAAAGTAGGGCGCCTTGGTGTGGTCCCAAACTCCTCTGCTTCTTCGCTCCTCCGCGTGTGACGGCTATGGAGACCGTGATCGCCGGCCGGCTTCTCGTCGATGGCCGTATGAACGGCGGAGGAGGGAGCCGGGCCGCCCCGCAGCCCCCTGGAGAAGCTACTGGTGGTCATCTTGTTGGTAAGGTCAGGATGGGAACAAAGGCGAAAGAGAGAACACCCTAGAGAAGCTTCCTTTCAAACTGTTCCGCAGGTCCTCCTCTCGATTTCCCACAAATCTGAAACAACAATACTCCTCGGAGGAAAGTCTCAGGAGATCGAAGAGTTTGACTGACCTGTTAAGAAGTGTAACTGGCTGTTGTGTGTTGCAGAGGGGAAATCCGCCGCTCAGACTACTGGTAGAGCCCACCGGCCGCCACTCGGCTCGACTCATTTATTTCTTTGTCCGCACGAGGTTCCTTCAACACCTGCCATAAATGTCATGGCTCGTTTTACAACACCCAGTGTCATCGATAATGGCATTGCATTGAATGCGGCGGGAGAAGGGAGAAAGGGCATGGGAGAGAAAAGAGAAAAAGAGAAGAGAGATAATGGCATTGGCATTAAATGCGGAAGGAGAAAAAGGTGTGCGGCGGGAGAAGAGAAAAGGTATGGGAGAGAAAAGAGAAAAAAGGAGGGAAGAAGCGGGAGAAGAGAAATCAGAAAAGGTATGGGAGAGAAAAGAGAAAAAGAGGAGGGAAGAAAAGAAAGGGAAACAAAAACGAAGAAAGAAGAAAACTTAAAAAAAATTAAAATTGAGTCGAGTCGAGCTTGACTAACTCGAACTCGACTCGTTAACGTGCTCGAGTTTAACTTTCAGCTCGAACTCGACTCGTTTATAAACGAGTTGAGCTCGAGTCGAGTTTTTTTGAGCGAGTTCGAGTCGAGCCCGAGTTGGCTCGACTCGTTGTGCAGCCCTACCCTTCATTAGTTTCTTTCATTTTTCTTTTACGCATATCACAACACACATGCACATGCAATGTAGTTTATTGTTTTCATGCATAATTATTTAGTTATGCTTATTTGCTTGACTTGATCTATGTATTTAGATATTAATTTCTGTTTATTTGCTTTATTTTGAATTCCAATGTGTTTGAATAATTGATTTATTTTATTAATTTCATTATATTTGAGAATTTTTAGTAAAACTTAGTTTAATAAATGTTAAAATTTAAGTTGAATAGAAATCGAACATGCTCTCGCAAGACACATTTCACCTAAATTCAAATAACTATATCTCTTAATCCAAAGACCATTTTCACGTTCCGTAAAAGAATCTAGTTTCATATACGTCTAGTTTTGTTTAGATCTTGTAAAGTTTTGTTATGATTTGACCATCTATCGGATTGATTTCCAAAACTGGTTTTTTTGTCTCAGATTTTTGATAAAACCAAGTACTGAAATTACTCTAGAATAATTAACTTGGTCCTCTCACTCCAATATAATGTATTACTCGAACCTGTTTTCTACAACTTTTTGCAAAACTCCACAAAAAACATAATTTCTACTTGACTTTGCACACATATTATTTTCTTTGTGATTGTTCTTTTTTAGTGTTTTCAAGTTCTATACTTTTTCTGTTAAATGTCGTAAGTCAAATGTTTGTTCAATTGATTATAAAAAACAAACTTTTAGGAACTTTGTCATTCTCTCATTTTAATGCTTGCATGTTTTTTCCAAGTCTATAAGTTTCTATAGATTCTCTGATATGTAGAGAACTTACAAACAAATTTTTTGCATCAAACTGAGCTCTCTAACCCTACTATTTATCTACTTGAAATTCGTTCAATAACTATCACAATGAGAGTCTTCTCTGTAGAATTTTTAACATCAACTTGTTTGATACATAGCTCTTTTGTCTGTTTGTCTTTTCTTGTGTTTCAAGTTGCTATGAATTCTCCGATATGTAGAGATTTTACAAACCAAATTTCATATTAATTGATGTAGATATGATACGCCTTCTATATTGACAAATTTGCTTATTGAAACTATTTTCTGCTTCTTGTTTTTTTTTTACAAAAAACTATCCAATAGTCTAGGTTTTGAAGTTTAGATCTTTTTCTTCATAAGAGATTTTTAAAAAATTTCAACTATGATTGGAAGCTTGATATGCAGGGAGTGCAACTAGAGAGCAGACAACTATGTCTGGTATAGTCATATGTTTTTATTCTCTGATCCCAATTCATTACTCCATGAATTTCTGAAAATTAAATGAGGTTCATGGTCTCTATGGACCCTATTAAATTTCATTTTGAGGAGGACCTTAACAATGCATCTATTCCTGTTGTCCTTGATTGTTTGTTGATGAAATTGGAAATAGCTACACATATTGCAATTAATAGCTTCCATTGTTGATCATTGCATCACCAATCCCATTTTATTTTCTTAATTCTTACTCTTTTTAGGATCTGAAAATTTCCACCGTTTCTTTATTATCTAGAAAATCCATAGTCCAACTTTCATGTCAATTCAACTTGGTTTGATACCTTTTGAGTCGTGCAAAAGTCATTGTTGGAAAATTATTTTTGTTCTTTTTTTCGTAAAAAAAATCTATTTTCTACACCAATTCTCTTGATTGATGTGTTTTTATAGAGAAAATATACATTTTTTTATTGCTTGGAATTGATTATTGGATATATGAAGATTCTTCACCTAAAATTTTGTGAAGATTAGAGATTATTTGCCTACTTTTTAGAACCAATGAAATCAGTTGTTGAGAATAAATTGTAATTGCACTAAGACATCTAAAATTCTGTTTTCATCTAGTTAGGGATTTTCCATCTATTTTTTTTGGATTTTTGATCAATTAAATTTTTTTTGTGGTAAAGCCCTAAATTAACTTGGCTAATCTTATGAATAATCATTTTAGTATTTTAGAATAATTTTATTTGATTAATTGTATTCATGCATCATAAAATGTTTTTATATTTTAAAACATTGCATTTGGACTTTAGTAAATGAATTTAGGGTTTTGAATGAGCTTGTAGCAAAAGGCCATTTTGATTGAGTTTGATTTATCAAGTGAAAACCCTAATTCCAATTTGAATTCCATGTGATTTCAAAGTATCATATTGTTCATGTATACATATATCTGCTTTGCTTTCCTCTTATCAATGTGCTTAGTTGTGTGCATTTACATAGTTCATTTTCGTAATGCATTCATTCATTTCAAAATGCATAGATTAAGGTTTCATATTAATCATAATAGGACCATCAACTATATACATGTGGTAACATTCCATGTATATACTTGACCTATGTTGATTATATGAAAATACGGTTTTCAAAAACATAGTTTTTGAATATGTATTTTTAAATCAACCTATTTGAAACTTGTATTTCTAAAAACCTAGATCCATTCATGATTGAGATATGATCTTAAACCCACCTAAAACAATCTTCTCTCAACATCTCAACCAAGACTTTGGTCTTAAGTCTACAATTGTATACATGAACTCAAACCCTAGTCAAGATGAATCTAAGCCCCAGTCAGCTTAAACCTAAATCATAGTCACAACAAAACCCTAATTAGGATTGGACATGTGCACCTTGGAGAATTTGATCCAGATCTATATAAATTGGATTCGAGACCAAATAAAAGGTTGGATTTGAATTTGACAATGTGATGTGGATATCAAGGATCAAAGAAATCAGAATATTCAACTCAAATCTTATGAAAATTGGATTCTGTACTTGGACATTACATCAACATCTTTGGATTTAGATCTCATGTAATTCAGATCGAGATTTCAATCCCTTTACCTAAAATCCTAAATTCCTAAACCCCCAAATTCGATCATTAAATTTCATTTTTGAGATTTAAGATTATGAACTTTTGGATCAAAGATCATTTATGCATTGGATCAACTCCGATTAGGATTCAAACTTAAACACCCACTAAAATGATTGTAAGTCCAAACCATATACAAGATCTATCAATGAATATTTAGATCCTCCTAAGTCAATTTGTATTTGAACTTGAAACCAAGACTTCCATAGATCCATGTCCCAGACTTAGAGGCTAGATCTCAATTATGTATTGGATTTTGTTTTGTATGCACTCATGGCAGATCCAAAAAATAACCCCTGCATGGATCTATGCTAATGCGGATCATGAACTATGTCAGTTGATTCAACAATTTCCAGTTCATGCTCTCTGATTTCTAAATGCAAGAGTGAATGAAAAGAAAATTCCCCATGTCTATCGTTGAAGAACAATTACCGGCGCTTATGGCATACTGGGAAACCAAGAAGGTGTAACTGTTAATTTATGTTATGTTTGCAATTAATTTTGGTAATTTTGCATTTTAGTTTTTCACATTGAAGTAACATTTACTGACAATATTAATCATTAAAGCAAACAAACATATTCAACCATGGTAATTAATAATTTTTCATACAGGTGGATCAAAAAGTTTAGTTTGATACATTGTAGAAGAGGTGAAAACATTTATATGAATGCATTTTCTAATTAAATGTTACATTCATCATATACATTGCATGGCTGAAAATATTATTTTCTTTTTATTTAAGGAAAGATTGAGAAACATAGTGAACATCAAGAACCCAATAGAGCTATGACATATAACGTGATTCACAAAAATAATCCAGCAGGTTGTGAACAAGTGGTAAGTGATTGTTTTTTAAATATTTTCATTTGTATCTATGTTTTGTTGTTAGGGTTTGAAGTGTACCTGGAACTTAGATTGGTTCATGAGGTCAATGTAGATATATTTTTAGATCTATGTATTGGTGACATTCTTTGTAGAGCTTTTGGTTTCCGGTGTGATTTTCTATTTGAATTATATATAAATACTAGATGCAAGATGAGATTGACTAATGCCATTAGGAATGGTAGTGGTTGTTCCCAATGTGAGTGTTGGCTATGCCTACTACCATCACAAATAGAAGAAGAGCCATTGCCAATAAGAATATTGGCAACGATTATCACCCTTGCAGCACCTCCATGCAACATTGCAAATGAAAATGGCTGGCTATCAGCTAGGGATTAAAGATTGATGCCCGTAATATCATTGGCAGTGATTGAATGTCTTATTGGCAATGGTTAGAGCCGTATCCAATAGTAGCTTTGTTGTTGAGGTAGAGGTACTTTATACTATCATACTAAGCCAGTAATCAACTACATACATATATAAGGGATTCAATGCTGCTATGTCCTAGATGTCACCAAAGAGTTAAACATAAGAGAAATTGTTTGATAGAAAGTTGCTGAATTTATATTAGCCATGATTTTTGTGTCGTGATGTCTATAATAACTTTAGCGACTATTTATAGTCTTGTTAGTGATGGAATTTTAAAATTCAACAATCCAGTAACTATCTAGCACATGGTATGTGTGTGTGTATATATATATATATATATATATATATATATATATATATATATATATATATATATATATATATATATATATATATATATATATATAGAGAGAGAGAGAGAGAGAGAGAGAGAGCTGATCATACCTATTAAGGAAATGATATTTGTGGAAGTAAAAATGCCAAAAAATAATAATGGTACTTTTATCAACAAGGATGGTCATCTGACTTCGTTTTGGGTAGTTTCGAGCTTGTTTTTGGTGGTTCCAGGCTCATTTGGTCATGAAAGCATTCCATCAACGTGTAAGGCTCAGAACAAGGGTTAGATGGGTGTTTTGGACTTAAAATATATTTTAAAGAATTTTTGCGCAAGGTTTAGATGAAAACAAAAAGGATGTGAACAAAGCAAGTGCACCCAAAGACTTTGATGGAGTAGAGTGAATGGGAATTTGATTGCCGATAGACGAGGATGGAAAACGGTTAATTAGGTAACATGCAGTGAGTATGGCATCGCCCCAAAATTGTGCCGGAACACAACTATGTATCATGAGAGTGCGAGCCATGTCAAGCAGTTGACGATGTTTACGTTCGGCAACACCATTTTGTTGAGAAGTGTGGGGGCAAGTGAATTGAGGACATATTCCATATTTGGTGTAAAACTGTAGCAAGGTATTGNCCAACTAAGACGAGAAAAATCATCAACAATAACAAGGTAATACCTAAATTTGGCCCGGCTTACAACCCGGCCAGGCCCCCAAACATCAACATGAATAAGATCAAAAACTGCATGACTCGACAGACTACTGCTGGAAGGAAAACTACTTCTAGTGTGTTTGCCCAATTGACAGGCCTCACACTGGAATGACTCAGACACAGAAATATTAGGAAGAACACCACGAAGCTTGGATAATGAAGGATGGCCTAGTCGGAGATGCCACTGATATGGAGTTGGCTTAGATAGAGCCATAGATGCCACACCCTCCACTGGTTTCGACAGTAGGTAAACTCCCTTGTGCTCATGGCCGCCACCAATCGTCTTCCCATTTTGCAAGTCCTGAAAAACACATGAACCAGGATCAAATATGGCTCTACAACGCAAATCTTTCGTCAACTGAGTAACAGATAGAAGGTTAGCAGGAAACTCTGGAGCATATAAAACATGGGAAAGAAGGATAGAACATCCTGCTGGGCACTCGAAGTGGAGCGCATCTGTCAAACCTGGAGCCCCCAAAGGAATGACACGGAAGTCATGACCGCATTGGAGTTAGGAGAATTAGAACCAAGAGAAAGCACGCAGCACCTCAAGGAGGGTGGCGGATCATGGTCTTCTGAAACGTAAGCGGCAGAATGTGAGGCAATACCCTTCCTAAACCCGACCCTAAGTGAAGGAGGGAGGACACCGACGCATGAGCTTCCTAATTCCTCAAGAAAGGAGGACAGGCTGCTTGAACCAGTGGCAACGAGGCGTGATTCTAAGGAGGGTGGGGTAGCCTCATTCTGGCGGATGGACGACTACCACCAGAACCACGAGGAGCCCAGGACCCTTTCACTAGGAGCCGCAACAAAAGGGCCGGTGGTGACCCGGATCCTTGGGCAAGGCCTTAGTGCGCTAGCCCAAGGGCTAGACAAGATGAACCAGATAAGCTGTAGCCGGGAAATGTGGGCAAGGATAGTGAAAGGGGCTAGACAAGATGAACCGGATAAGCTGTAGCCGGGAAATGTGGGCAAGGATAGTGAAAGGCCCTGTATCAAGAAGATCCCAACCAAAGGAACACCACCGAGCAATTTTGGAAGAACAGCTGGCCGCGGCTCAGGCGCTCAGGGATTCTACCTCCACACGACCAAGGAGCCAGAGAAGCACAAGGAGGAGAAGAAGCGTATAGTTTCCAAAGTGACTCAGGTGTACACCCGAGGACCCAGGCCAGGGTAGGACGTCCCTAGGATACCTACCTAGGGACTATGGACCTAGAAAGGACAAGATGGAGCTAGAAACCGTGGGGGTGAAGGACTTCCCCGCTACACCAGCGGACTCGACCCACAAGGAGCCTAGTGGAAACACAATAGCCTTGCAGGCTCTGTCCACGCAAGCCCTGGAAGAATAGCAGGAAGCCGAAAGTCATGCCGACAACTTGCAACTAGAGGGGCGTCAAGGGCCGATCCCGATTGTTGCATGTCGATCCCGATTCCAGCCGAGAATTGCCTATGGAGCCGCCATGGCAGGCCTTGGGCGTAGCACAAGGGGTTAACGAGCCTCCAAGCCACCCTGCAGTGGTGCTCAAGCCGGAGGCACCTCAAGAAGACAGCCCGACGAAGTGGGAGGCTACGTAACTTGCAGCCACGGAAGGCAGAATGCCTAAGGACCAAGATGAAGCTGCCTAGCAGGTGAGTCAAAATGGCAGGAAGGAATACATTCCGAGCAGTCCAGACAATCACTAAGGGTTACCGTCGGAGCCAGTGAAGCCAGCCTCAAGCCGAGTCTCGCCTTAGACCAAGTCTAGAGGTCTAGGAGGAGTCGTTTTAAGTCAGTCGTAGGCCGCCTTAGAGCTAGGAGTCAGGCACGTCAAGGATTAGGGTCATGTCGTAATTAAGTAGCTAGGATATGACCAGTCTTGCCATTTACTTTCCTTTTAGAGTTATTGTCTATTTAAGCTCGTCCAAGTGCCTTGTAATCTATCTTTGGATAATTATAATGAAATCTTGTTGAGCTTAGACTCTTTCTCTCTCTCCACCCATGAGGTGTGACTCTCCGCCAGAAGAGGCGTGATTTCCCCGCCCATTGTGGCGTGTATTCCCCGCCCTAGAGGCGTGTACAAACCTTTGGGTGCAACCATCCTTGATAACGAAGGAAGGTTAGAGGCCGCTGGTGATTCGGGAGGACGTGGTGGAGTGGCCTTGATTCTGCCCACTACCATCGTGTACGACGAATCCAGCGTGTGAGGACAAAGGTTGGTACCGAACTCCCCCGGTACTATCTCCTCTGTGTTATACGACTAGGCACTACTTCGTCTCTAGTAGGCGGGTCCTTTCTCCGGGTACAGCAGGAGGAGGATCTTTTCCGGATCGGTCGGAAAAGAGGGAGCATCATAGTTTAGGCGACATTGCCAAGGTCGACCCTAGTAGGGAGCAGCCCCCTTGTACGAATCAAGGAAGCGTGACCGGAAAGGCCGGCGAGGAAGTGTAGCCTGACATACTGTTGAGCACGGTCCTAGTAGGAAACGGCCCCTTGTACGAACCAAGGAGGTCGTGACTGGAAAGATCGGCGAGGAAGTGTTCCTCGCCGGTTCATTAAGGTGAAACCGTGGTTGGAGCGGGAGTGACTGGTTTACAGCCAGTTGTCCTCACTCCAGTGACTGGTTTACAGCCAGTTGTCCTCACTCCAGCCTACAGTGGAGCTTAAGTGAGCCACGGTGCCGTGGGAACCTCGCCAACATAGTTGGGAGTGGCGTTGAGTGGAGAGGGGCTAGAATCAAGACGACAGCCCAATAGCATCGCCCAGTTGAGTAGGTGCCAACAAACCCAACTGCACCCCAGTGGCGAGCTAGAGTCATAACTAGAGGTTCGGCCAGAATATTGTCCGAAAAACAACCTACGAAAGGACGGCGGAAAGTTCTTGCACCATCGGTCAACCTGGTCCAAGGTGGTGCTTCACCTTCCCAGCGCATTAAGTGCATGTGCGAAACTACAAGGCGCATTAACCCCCCTTGGTGGAGTTCCAAGGCTTCCAACGGTCAAGCCCTCCCTCCAGTCCATCCATCCTGCCATGTGTCGCCATCGTGGGGGCCCACACCCTTGGGGGCCCACACCCTTCAAGAGTCCGAGGTGTATTCCAGGTGAGTTAATCCTCCCTCGTCTTCATCTCCCTTCTCTCTCCTCCACCATTAGATTTTCAATGGATCGGATATCCTATTCAAATTGCTTTAACAATTAATATTATATTTAATTAAACGTTTTTGTGTAAACAAGAAAACGATTATAGTTAAGGCATCAACTAAACAGAATATCGTATTTATTTAATTAAAAAAAAAAAAACTTCTATCAAAAAATTTCAATAAAGGCCAAGCTGGAACGACATCAATTTGTTTGTGAATCTAACTGCCGACATTTTCACGAATGAGACTTCCTCTTGAATGAAATTGAAGCAAAATCCGAAAGTTGAACGCTTCCTGAATTAGCAGTAATGCCTCTCCAACTGAAGTTGAATACCTATATAGCTTCAGCCTGTACAGTTTGCACAAACGATGATGCACGTGAGAATCAAGTCACATCCTTGTGTTTGCTAGCCGCCATCACTCCCTTTTCTTCACTGAGTATGAAAAACAGAACCCAAAGTCACAGCAACCCCCATGGGTTTCTGGTATCTGCAAACACCATTGAACAACTGGAGCCAAAACATTAATGGTAAGTA
>JAANDH010001957.1:5534-22484 GCA_011799765.1 Nymphaea thermarum | reverse complement strand
CGTCCACAATTCTGATATATTGGAGATAGAGAAAGAAAAGCAAAGAGAAGACGATGAAGAAGGTGAGGAAAGTCGGCCAAAAGTACGGCCACTGTGTTCAGAGCTTTCATTAATAATCTGACCCTAATTAGGGTACAACAGAATAGTACATCATAGAATAAAAAATTACAAGATGCCACCGCTTAAGTGACTTTAGGCGTGTGGATCTAAGGGGAATGGATCGGGTCTGAACGGACCCGATCCCCATACGCTAACAGGAAGAAGAAGAGGAGAGAAGAGAGGAAGAGGCCGGGGACGACAGGCTCACCTCAAGCGCCGCCGTCGCCTTCGTCGCCGCCGCCGTCACCGTCGCCGCCTTCGTCTTCCCTGCGCTCCGGTCGTGGGTACAGAAAAGGCGGTAAGGGGAAAAACGGGGAAGAAAGAAGAGAAGGCGAGGGAGGAGAGACGGCGTCGGGCTCTCGAGCGTGGGCTTGGGTCCGGGTCTGGATCCCGACCCGCCCCGCTCGGCCAACGAAACAAACGTTACAATTTAACACTCGACTAGGCATGCGGTTAAACAAATATGCACTAGTAAGAACGTCTCCCCAATAATATTTTGGAAGATTCCTTTTGAAATAATAGAGCTCTGGTAACATTAAGTAACTGACGATTTTTCCTCTCAGCAACCCCATTTTGAGGAGGTGTATAGCTGCACGACGTCTCATGAACAATCCCGCTCTTTCGAAGGAACTCCTCGACATTTTTACACATATACTCATGAGCATTATCAGACCGAAATGTCTTGATAGACCCACCATACTGGTTTTCACTAAAAGGAAAAAAGTTTCTATAACATGGGGCACTTCGCTACGGTATTTTAACAGACAAACAAAGGTACTCCTTGAGTAATCGTCTATGAAAGTCATAAAATACTGAAAACCACCACGGGAATGAATTCCCGAAGGCCCCCACTCATCAGAATGAATCAAGGAGAAAACTTTGTTAGCACGATTATTTGAAATGGGATAGAAGCCCTAACATGTTTAGCAAACTGGCACACATCACAAGATAACATAGAAATGTCCAAACTGGAACATAAATCAGGAAACAACTGTTTCAAAATCCCAAAAGGGAGATGACCAAGGCGTTCATGCCAATATAAAAATAACTGATGACACTCTTCCCTCTTCTTCTCGGTTCTACAAACTGCTGATATAAGAGCTGTGGCCACGCGGATAGGGAGTCGATATACGCCTTCAGACACCAAACCAATCCCAATCCTCTTCCATGTCACCAAGTCCTGCAAAACACAACGATTTGCAGAGAAAATAAGTTCACAGTTCAGTTCCTTTGTAATCTTACTAACAAATAACAGATTCAAGGGAAGATGGGGAACATGTAAGGCTCCATGCACTAAAAAATTGTTTAGCAAAGAAAGACTTCCTTTTCCTGCCACAGAGGTGAAGGAACCATCGGCAAGAGAGACACGTTGCTTTCCTAAAGATAGCTTATAATCATGAAAGAGCTTAGGATTTTCAGTCATGTGATGAGTGGCACTACTGTCAACAATCCACTCTCCTATGCAAGAATTACCTTTCTCACCCAAAATAGCCAGTGCATGATTGACCTTCACATCATTTGACGTTTCTGCCCGACCCACATCAATCTTGCTCAAATATGCTCGAATCTCACGAATCTGTTCTGCAGAGATAGAAGCTTTGCCGTCACTAGGGTTTGTTGCATTCGAAATAGGCTTCTTCCCACCAGAATGCCTCCCCCTACTATTCTTTTTTTCAGGATGCAGGTCCCAACAAAACTCCAGTGTGACCTAATTTCTTGCAGTGTGTACATTTCCGAGGAGGACGAGCAGTTCCCATAGAGGCACGACTAACAAAGGCTGACCGTTCATTGTGTGACGTGTGATCCCCCTTTCTTCCACTTATGACTAGACGCCTTTGCTCTTCAGCTTCAACACGTCAGTAAACATCTTCAATACTGAATGATTCTTTAGAATTAAGAATCTGACTCCTTATATTTTCGAATTCATCGTTTAGTCTGGCTAAGGAAAGAAACATCCTATTCTCTCACTCTTTGGCCCCATAATGCATCTGGTCTTGAGGACAATTCCAGGTATCATCTGAATGGTAGTCAAGATCATCCCATTTGGATTTTAATGCTGCATAGAAATCTGCGACCGAGAGATCCCCTTGCCGAAGAGCATACAAGTCCTTCATGAGTTGATACACACGAGCCTTTCTCCTCTTTTGACCATACATCTGTTCCAAAATAATCCACATATCTCTCGCAGACTTCTTACGAAGAATGAGAGGTTGAATATCAGAGGATACCGAATTAACAATCCAACCTTTTACCTGGTTATCCTCAAGAAACCACGTAACCCAAGCCACACTAGTCGCAGCAGGTTCCACCTTTCTCCCATTCACATAGGGAATACGACCTCGACCAGCAATCCCCATAGTGATGGCAGCAAACCATTGAAGGTAATTTTCCTTGGTGAGCCGAATAGTGGTAACTTGAACAGGGACATTTTCAGTTCTCGAGATCCCAACATCAACATGATCAGTATTGACCGTAGAGGAGGAAGATTCTGCCATGATCATAAACTAACAGCAACTGCAGACAGAGGCACCAACACAGGCGGAAGCGTTGGACGACAACACCACCACTAGTAGCGGCAGAGAGCAAGGCAGACAGGCCTTGACGACACAGCAGGGCGCTGCAATAGGAAGTGGCGTTGGGGCAGTTGGCGTCGGGTAGTCGTGCGACGGACAACAGAGCCAGGGAAAAAAGGCGGCAGTTAGACAAAAACGGGAAGCCCAGGCAGAGGCGGGCGTAAGGTGACGCTGGTCGGCGTCGGGCGGAAGGAGACGTTGGTTGGCGGCGATTGAAGGCCGTCGGCGACGGGTGATGGTAGGTGTTGGGCTGAACCAGCAGCGGAAGGGCACCAGAACTTCACGGCCGCAGGCAGGGCAGAAACAGAGTCGCTGGAACAGAGAGATGCTGGAACTCCAGACGGCGTCGAGTGCATCGCCGGGACTCCAACAGCGTTGAGTGCATCGCCGGAACTCCAACGGCGTCGGGCGATAATCAACGTCGCGCAACGAACAGTGTCGGCCGGCTGGACACGAGGTTGGAACCATCGGGCGATGGGCAATGAACAGTAACGGCACGAGTCCTCCTCCAACACGAACACAACAGAAGCAAAAAACGAACCAGTCACTTCGGAACTTCACGGCTCTGATACCATGTTGAAACAGTAGAAACACGAGAAATAAAGATCGAACACGGATGTAACGTGGAAAACCCTCTACAAGAAGGAAAAAACCACGGGTGAGGATGTCTGGTGCCCACTAACTGTCAGATTCTCCCTCTCTTAGAACTTCATTAACACATAAGATTAGGGTTTACAATGGTATAAGTATGCCCAAACCAGGGCTCACTGGATCGGGTCCAGACCCAGACCCGAACATCAAGATCCTTCAACAATTATCAACAAATATGGCATAGTAAAAGAAACCACCTTTAGACATAATGGGAGCAGGACAGACATCCAAGTTCAGTAATCAGAAAGGAGATTTTTTAACAAATATTCGATCACCAAAAGGTAATTCTTTTGTTTCTGTTTTATACAACTATAATAGACAAAGTTTTGTTTACATATTTCTTTCATAAAAGGCATACAAGATATCTTTCCAAAACTTGAATGTCCAAGTCTTTGATGCCAAAATTGTATGTCATCTTTCTTTGTGAATATGTTATTTGTCTATATTTTTGAACTTTTTTTTATCAAGGTTACCTTAATCTCATACAAAATTCAAAGTTTTATTAAATAAAATAATCGGGGAGAGAGAGAAGGGAAAAAAGAAGAGGGAAAGATAGGAGAAGGAAAAAAATGAAAAAGAAACCAAAAGAAAAGAAGAACGGGTGCGGTTAGCAGCACCCGACTCGGTTTGACCAAGTCAGGTGCCGTGTCGGGTCACACCCGCACTCGCACCCGTGTGACTTAGGACAAGAGTTTTCAACTAGTATATTTGGAAAGCAAGAAGCCATTTGGGTCATATAGAAAGATGCTCCTGAGTCAAGAATTCAAGAGAACTTATCTGATGAAGTAAGAGTTACCAAAGTTGAGTATGCCATGGATAGGTCAGTATCAATAATCTTTTTTCAGCAGCTTTAGACAACTGGCCTCCTAAACACATGCCATCCAGTAGAAAAATTTGCATAGCTAATAGCTCCAGAAACAGCACTCTGCAGTCTGAGCAGTTTCACCCAACAGCTGTGAGCAACTCAGTTACGATCCAACAGGAAGACAGTCTTCAAGATGCAATCACTTTGAAGAAATCTGGGTAACAAATTAAGGACAAACACAGCACTCTGATACCATGTAAATCAGGTACTGATCAGCAAGAATAACAGAGGTTCAGCCTTATGGACAGAACTGCAGTTCTCGCACTCTTCAGTAAAACTGAATGTATTAAAGAGAGGAAATCTAATACAAAAACCAGCTCAAAAGCCATAACATTTGCAGGGGATCAAAGTCTACAATATATGGAAAACAAGAGAGCAGTAAGGGAGACTATGGTGCTTGCACTAGTTTTATCAGCTGGAAATCTAGCCCTTGGAACTAGCCAATGGCTAGTCCTAACAAAACAAAAAACAGAATAAAAAAGTACATAAATAAAATAAATAAAATACACAAAACTCAAAACGTAGATGTACACACACACACACACACACACATATATAACTCCAAGGATATATATAAAAAACTGACATATATTTATAGACTTAATCTATGATATGATACATATATACATACATAGTCTAACAATCTGCACCTGCTGCTGTTGCATTTGCACTTTTGATTCTCTTATTATTAGCTTGAATTTTCAACTACTTATGGTTTTTTTATCATTAAATCATCTTTTACATTGTCTACTAGACTTGTGCTTGACTTTTCTTGGTATCAATTTAATTGCAGCATTGAATTTGATAGAGATGATGAGTTTTTTGCTACTGCTGGAGTTTCTAGACGTATCAAAGTTTTTGAGTTTTCGACTGTGAGTATTACGAACTCATTGATCAGTATGTTTTGTAAAGAAATTACTCATTCTAAATGTTTAGTGGATATTGGTTCTTTTCTAGGTTGTAAATGAGCCTTCTGATGTCCACTGTCCTGTGGTGGAGATGTCCACCAGATTCAAGCTTAGTTGTCTGAGTTGGAACAAATACATTAAAAACCAGATTGCAAGTAGTGACTATGATGGCATTGTAACTGTCTGGGATGTAAATACCCGCCAGGTAATCAGAGAATGATCTCTTGTCGAATGTACAGGAAGAAAGAGTTATAGAATGCCTTTATTCCTTGACTGTTGGTAATCAATTGTCAAGATTATCTTGTGTGCTTTTAGAGCATCATGGAATATGAGGAGCATGAGAAGAGAGCATGGAGTGTTGATTTTTCGCGGACGGAGCCCTCAATGCTTGTATCTGGTAGTGATGACTGTAAGGTACAAAAATTAAAGGTTCATGATTCTTGTGTTTTAATAATATTGACAGTATGTAAAAACATATTTATATGTACCTAGTAGATGGTGGAAGCTATAATCTAGTGCCAGAGATGGGTAAGATAGATTTTACAAAGAATGTTGTAGTGAAGATACTGAAGTCCGACCCTAAACCCTTGCACTTACTAAAGCTTAATTTTCATATGGCTTTTTATTTTCTTTGTAAGTTGTGGGTGGTAGGGTCTCACCCTGGGTTTACTTCTGATGGGCCACATATGCCAAGTTGGCCTCACTATGGGATGGTTTTATTATCCCTTTCAAGAAAATGTATCCTGTGTATTTCTAGTGCTTTTGCTCTTCTATTTTTTGTGATTCCAAGTATTTGGTGGTACAGGTTAAGGTCTGGTGCACCAAGCAAGAAGCAAGTGTGCTGAACATTGATATGAAAGCAAACATATGCTGTGTCAAATATAATCCAGGATCAAGCAGATATATAGCAGTAATGTGTTTTTCCCTTTCTGACCATTTTTCTTGCATTTTTTATGTTACTGCATGATATTTGATTTCTCATTCTGGTACAGGTTGGTTCTGCTGACCATCACATTCATTATTATGACTTGAGAAATGTTAGTGCTCCATTACATGTTTTCAGTGGACACAGAAAGGCAGTTTCATATGTGAAGTTTTTATCCAATGATGAGCTGGCATCAGCATCAACAGACAGCACACTGCGATTGTGGGATGTGAAGGAAAACTTTCTTGTATGTTTTATTGCTTTCCTGTGTCTAACTTGAATTGTTTGTATGTTTAATTGCTTTCTTGTGCCCAACTTGAATTTGTTTCATGTATTATGTTAACTGCTCGTCAACCCCTCCTTGTAGCATGAGGCTCACTTTTCAAACACAACTTGTGTCCTGTTCACACAATGACAATGTAGTTTAAGCTTCATGCTGAAGCTACAAGTCGTATACGGTGAAGATACGTGGCTTGCAGGGGCATTTTGGTGATTTAACTATTTTCTCTGTGCAGTTGTTCTTAATGTGAGCGTATCACTGGAGTTCTTAATTTTGTAACATGAAATATACTTGATAAGTGATTACTTATGATTCAAAAACACTAATTGCTGCCTAGGCCGTGAGTGGCACACAGCCTTGGTGGAATTAGCAATCCCATCCTCTCCCTTCTCAACCCCAATAAGGAAAGAAACAATCAAATGCACCATTAAATGTTCAAATTATTAAGAAAAATATTTCTCAATGAAAAACACTGGTTATCAATCGATAACAATGAAAACATATGTTTGCACATTAAACATATTATAACACGGCAGTAAAAATGATTAAAAAGTTTAAAGATTTAATCTTAGGAAGTTAAAATTTTAAAGTTCTGAAAGTTGCAGAAAAACAAACAAGTTTACATTTTAGCATCATTACCCAATGTTCACAATACATGCAAATTTTTGTAATTTTCCAAACCACTGAATCTTTATTCTCTAGTTACTGAAAATTAAAAGCCTAAAGTGAACCTAAAGCCGTAAATCCAATAAGAAGAAAACATGAATCTTTCACATATTCATCATAACTTCCATGTTAACATTGTTTGTGCATGAACTACTTTATATTCTACTTCATCCCCAACATATGTAGGCTCATTATTTTCGTCTTTTTATGCTCCTTCAGGATTGCAGTTCTACGCCTTTTCTTGGAATGTAGGAGCAAATTTTTCTTCACCCCATGCATCTAGTACTTGATGTAATCCAATGTTAGGTGCAAAGTTATTTCAGTAATTGTTTTAATTTCTGTTGCTGTTATTTTCAATCTGCGTGCTTTTGATTAGCATTTCCTTTTGTAGCGGGTCGGGTCAAGTTAGGCTGTATTAACCCAACCCATCACGCTTTGTACTTAAGCTCTAATTAAGGGCATTAAACCCTAATGAAGAATTATTTTTTAGGGAAGCTGGGCTTCGTGAGGTTTTGTGAAGGTTACAGCAGAGGGTGGTGCTGATCAGCCGGTTAGTCGTATAGAGGTTAACAAGGTATCAGAGCAGAAGGAAAGAGGTCGTCGGTCCTTTCATCAGACGTGCGGCTGGGGCTTCTACACAAGGTTGCTGGGGGCTCACTTCGAGTGTAAACTTTTCGTTCGCGGGTCCTCTAAACTGCATCTTCATGCCCACGAAATCCCATACAATCTCTCCCAATTCGCGCAGCCACTGGATGCCCAACACCAAGTCGGCTCCCGCCATGGCTAAAATATACAGCTGGACAGGAAACTGAAGAGTGAAGACTCTGGATCTCCAACTTTTCCAATTGGCATTTATATATGCACTTCAATGTACTACCGTCTCCGACCACCATGTCAAAAGCTGGCTGAGCCTCGATGCCGCATCCAAGAGTTCAGACATACTTCTCACAAGTGAAATTGTGAGTCGAGCCAGTGTCGATCAGTACGCTCACCTGTCGCTTGTTGGCATCGCAACTTGCCCTCCATACGCATCAGATGCGGAACCTCATCACCAGCTAGGGCATGCAACGAGATTTTTGGTGTCATCCGTTCCTCATTGGTGTCTAGTTCAGCGGCTAAAGGGGAATCCTCATCGACCTCCAGTGGTTCGTCGCCTTCCTCCACGAGGTACATGTGCAGTTGCCTGCAATTATGCCCTGGTACCCAAGGGCGGTCCCAGTGGAAGCATATGCCCTGCCTCCTCTTTTCCTTGATTTGTTTGGGTGTTAAGTGTCTCATGACTTGGTGAGATGCGTTTGCTTTCTAGTTTCTCCCTGCGGCATACGGAAAAACTTCAGGTTTCATCGTCTCGCACAGACTGCTCCTCACGTCCAACCAATTCCTACTGATGGTGCCTCGACTGGTTACCTGCAGCCTCTTGTTTCTCTCCTCCACCGTGGGGGCAAGTTTGCAGCAGTCCAATAAGGATCGAGGTTTCATCGCTTGAACCTCGATACCTATTTCTTCCTTGAGTCCTCCTACGAAGGCTCCGATCAAGGCCTCGATGGGCCGACCACGAACCATATTAGTCAAAGCTTCAAAATTTTCTTGGTACTCCACCACCGTACCCGTCTGTTTGATCCGCAATAGTTCAACATTATAATCAAGATATGCCGATGGACCAAAGCAAGATGTGATCTCCTTGACCAAGGTTTCTCAATCAGGTTTTCCTTTGTGCGACAGCAACCAACGGTACCAATGTATCGCAGCACCTTCAAAATATACCGCCGCTTGGTTCACTCTATGATTGCCCACGATCCCCTGGCAATCGAAATATTGTTTGGCACGAAACACCCAACTCACTGGATTGTCCCCTGAAAATCTCAGAAACTCCATCTTCGCCGGTCACCAAGCTGCACCTTCTGCGTCATTCGCTGGCCATCCTTGTTCCCTATGATCATCAGACTTTGTCTGATCAGAATTAGGGTAACGTTGCTGAGAACCCTGCCGCAGACTTTCACTTAAAACCGCCAACATCGCCTGCTGCTCCACCATCATGGCCTCCAATCGTGTGTCCACAGCATTCAAGCGTTGATCCATCCCATGCATCCGCCCTTCGAGGCCGCTGATTGCCGCTTCCACTTGATTGTGATGTTGTTCCACCGCTACGATCGCATCTCTCGCTGTGATCCTTTCTGCCAGGATGAAGTTGCTCTTTATGCTTTATTATTGATTTCCTTAGTTGCCTAAACAAGTGAAAAATAGTTAACACATATTACATAGGAAGTATATATTAGTGTACTAACTTGTAAAACAAGTGTATATTACTTCTATCTCAATTGCAAATTGTTGAAAATAAGCAAAGTTATTCAACCTTTTATCTTCCAATCTGTTCTTTTTCATGGGGTATGTTTGTCCTAAGACACTTGAGTTCCTTCACATTTGCTTGCACTGAGGAGTTTAATTGCCTCCCGCAAATCTATTTCATAACATATTTGAACACAAACAAAAGAATATATATAAAAAAATATAAACAAGAAATAATTATAGAAGATTAATTATTAAGTATTAAATTTAAATTGCAAATTACCCAAATTCTGTTCCAAATAATTTACCTAAACGCCTCGTTTTCATTCCAAATAGTTACATTTCTTCTATGTCACAGGGACACGGCTACCCGTGTCGACTCGCCGACACGGTGATTCCGACACGGGACTCAGCTAGGACATGGCAAAAAATAAAAATTAAAAATTTAATTTTTTTTTTCATTTTATCAATTTTTTGTGATGCATCCAGTTATTTCCATGAACAGTCCTTTCAGATATTTAGTGCTTTTGTGATAAAACACATTTTCTCACAAGATTGTAAGAGTGAACTATTAATTTAATGTTTTTTTTTAATCTTATAATTTTTTAGAATATTTAATGTAGCCATGTCCGCGTATTCGAAAATTTTGAAAATTGCCGTATCCGCACCCGTATTGCATCCGCACCCATGTGACATTATTTATTCCAATGTCACCTTCTGCATTATTGTACATTTTCATTTCACAATGAATGACATCTTGCATGTTAGACTCAGGGAGTAATGACTCCTTGTGTCCAGAAACTCTTTATTCATTTCCCTATTTTTCAAATTGTTGTTGGATATCTCGATATTGCGGTCCAAATGATAGTGGAATCCGAGGCGGAATCAAGCGAGACAATGAATAAAGGCAAAACCCGACTGAGCCATGTGAGATGTTGTAGAGAATATGTTCCGCACAAATATATTCGATGTGTAATATGAGTCAATTGTTGTGTATTGATTGTTAAGAAAGCGTTATGTTTATGTTTTGAGGTTTTCTGCATTGTTGAAACTTTTATTAGGTAGTTCTTTGAATTTTTTCAATACTTATTGGACTCTTTATGTAAAAGGTTAAACTTAACCCTAATTAGTTCTTTTTATTATGTTAGAAGTGTGGAAGCCGTAAGAAATGAACGAGCTTTCTTCTCTCTCTCATGTCTTCTCTCTTGTTCTCTCTTCTCTACCTTCTCTCAAATGAACGAGCTTTCTTCTCTCTCTCATGTCTTCTCTCTTGTTCTCTCTTCTCTACCTTCTCTCAACAGTTCTATTCTCTACGTCTTCATTCTTGCGGATTCGACAGTGAAGTTCAACATGGTATCAGAGCCTGCTGACGTCGTTCTAAACCAGCAAGCTCCCTCATTATCCTCCTTCTTCTTCAATGTCTGGGTGCTATCTCTCTCTCTTGACTGAAAACAAAAGGTATTTCTCAGCCTGTCGAGCGTTAGAGTTTTGATCATAAATATGTAAATGTGATAAAAAAAAACCGTAACCCATGTTGATTACAGTGGGTAGTAAAGTTTCTAGCGTGTGTAGACAGCAGTTGATCGCTGAAGATAAATATATTTATATTATTTTCTGCTGCAACTATACTATTGGTGTGAAGCTGCAGAGATTGTCGTGGTGTTGCAGATTTAGTATGTTGCAGAAATAGGGTGTTGCAAGTCAGAAATCTTCCTTATGTATTGTTGCTGTCGACAGATTTTGTATGTTATCTTTGCTACCTCTGTATGCTTGCCGTGGAGTTCCAAAGTGTGTTGTGATGTTACAGAAATAGGGTGCTGCAAATCAGAAATCCTTTTTGTGTTTAGTTGTTGTCGTAGTGGAATTTTGCTATAGTGGAGGTGCAGAAACAATGACAACATTAATATTAATATTCAGTCGTGAAGTAGCTGTGGGTACTCTTATTTGAGGCAAGTTAACTTCACGACATTTTTAAGTTAGATTCAGTCTGCCGTGAACGTCCATATTCGTTTATCTTCAAGGGCTTGTCATGGGTGCAAATCTACAACATGAACCTGGAAATCTGCCAACTGAGGTTGGGGTAGAGTACAATAGTACATAGCATTTTCAAATTCTTTGTCTTTTCGATCTACTATCAAACTCGATGGATCTAATTATGATGTTTGGGTTAGAACTTTCATGTTATCAGTCGTTGGACATGGAATGAAATATATATTAGAAGAAGATGAACCAACAGAAAAAATTGGCAAGTATGCACGGTGGGAGAAAGAAAACAGTATAATTAGTGTGTGGCTTATGAATAGCAATCAGCCTCATATTGCCGCTGGTCTCTGCTATTATAACACAGCTAAAGATATGTGGAATTCGCTTCGGCAGACATACTCTCAAGACAAGAACATCAACAAAATTCTTCAGGTTCAGCAAGAACTATTACAAATGCAACAAGGTGACATGGATTTAACTGAATATTTTACCAAATTGAAGTTTAATTATGAACTGATGTAACCTTCCACGAGTCTTCTCTGTTCTTTGCTGCAAGCTCTTCACATTCTCAGTCTGAGATGCCCTCCTCTGTTCCACTTCCAATTCCTCCTATTCCACTTGAGTCCATTCCGTTTATTTCACCTCTTGCTTGTCCCAATTCCTCCATTCCGCTGTTTAAAGACCCTCCTCTTATATATTCAAGAAGGAATCCATCTTCTAATGACCTTGCGCCGTCTTGCTCTCAGGAGGTACGTAATTCTGACTTACATAATATGCCTGAGTGTTCCATTAATGCTTCTCATCCTGATGATTTACCTATTGCACTACGTAAAGGGATCAGACAATGTACAATTCATCCTCTTTCTAAACTTGTTAGTACATCTCATTTGGGAAATCATATATGCAAATTTATTGATGCCTTGTTAGCTACTTCAGTTCCTATATCTCATGAACAAGCTCTTTTGGACTCTAAGTGGTACCAAGCGATGAAGGAGGAGATGGACTCTCTTATATCTCGCCATACTTGGGATCTTGTCGAACCTCCATCTGGGGCAGATATTGTCTGCTCAAAATGGGTCTTCACTATCAAGTATAATTCTGACGGTACAGTTAAGCGATACAAGGCACAATTGGTTGCAAAAGGGTACACACAGGCGTATGGTATTGATTTCTTTGAAACTTTCTCCCCTGTGGCACGTTTGGGTACTATACAACTAATTATATCTATTGATGTTCATCATGGATGGAATATGTACCAATTAGATGTCAAAACTGCCTTTCTATATGAGGATTTATCTGAAGTAGTATATATGCAGCAACCGCCAGGTTTTGAGAAACAGGGGGAGTGTACCAAGGTATGTTTATTAAAGAATGCTATATACGGTTTGAAGCAGTCCTACAACATGGTTTGAAAAATTGTTTGATGTTGTATCCAAGTTCGGGTTTCATAGATCTCCTTTAGATCATTCATTGTTTATAAAAAGGTCCTCATGAGGTATGGTGGTTATGGTGATATATGTGGATGACATCATTTTAACTGGTGACAGCAGGCAAGAAATACAAGATACAAAAGAGTATCTCCAACAACACTTTGTTACTAAATATCTTGGCTCTCTACGTTACTTCTTGGGTATAGAAGTAGCAAGAAGTAAAGAAAGTTTAGTTCTTTCCCAAAGAAAATATGTTCTTGATTTGCTCCAAACAGGTATGACTAGAACTAAACCTGCATCTATTCCTATGAACTCTCATATTCACTTATATGATGATAAATCTGAACCTGTGGATAGCAAGTCATATGGATAACTGATTGGAAAGCTACTATATGTAACCATAACTCAGCCTGATGTATCCTTTGCTGTGTGTTGACGGATTTTATTGTACGGGTCCGGATCTGGACCCGATCCGGTTTGTCCTGGTTAGGACTACTTATATCTCTGTAAACCCTAATCTTTAGTGTTAATGAAGTTTCTAAGAGAGAGAGTGTCTGGCTGCTAGTGGGCGCCAGAACTCCTCACCCGTGGTTTTTCTTCCCTCGTGTTGAGGGTTTTCCACGTTACCTTGGTGTGCTATCTTCTACTCGTGCATATTTTACTCGTGCATATTTTATTTCTACATGGTATCAAAGCCGTGAAGTTCCGGCGTTACTGTTGCTTGATCGTTTGATAGCGTTGGAAGGAGTTTTTTTTTTCCTATTCATCGCTCGACGGACTTTCCCACTGTTCATCGCCGACGCCTCACGCACGACGACCGGCCGATGTCCGACGCTTCCGTCAGGCGCAGCCCTCTGTTTCCGCCGCTTCTGACGCTGCTGCTCCCACCGCTCCTGCTGCTCTCGCCGCGTCACGCAGCTTCCGCTGTTGATTCCCGACTGCGTCGTCTCTGCCCAGTAGCTGCTGCTTCTGACTTGTGATCATGGCTGACTCGTCTTCCTCTTCAGTCAATACCAATCTACCTGATGTTGCATCTGCGCGGACTGATGATGTACCGGTTCAAGTTACCACCATTCAACTTACCAAGGCAAGGAGAACTATTCACGATGGTCTGCTGCCATTACTATGGGGATTGCTGGGCAAGGATACATTGCCTATGTGAATGGGAGAAAGGTCGAACCTGCTGAAGATTGTTTGGCTTGGGATACATGGTTTCTTGAAGACAACGAGGTAAAAACCTGGATTGTTAATTCAGTGTCCCCGGATATCCAACCCCTCATCCTTCGCAAGAAAGTCAAGGGATATGTGGATTATTTTGGAGCAGATGTATGGTCAAAAGAAAAGGAAAGTTCGTGTGTATCAACTTATGAAGGATGTGTATGCCCCGCGACAAGGTGCTCTTTCGGTTGCAGACTTCTATGCAGCATTAAAATCGAAGTGGGAGGACCTCGACTATCATTCTGATATTACATGGAGGTGTCCTCAAGACCAGATGCAGTATATGACCGATAAATGGGAGAACAGAGTATTCTTTTTCTTATCTGAACTGGATGATGACTTTGAAAATATACGGAGTCAGATTCTTAACTCTGACGAATCATTTAGCATTGAAGATGTTTATTCCTGAGTTGAAGCTGAAGAACAGAGAAGGCTGCTCTCTAGTGGACGAAAGGGGGAAGAATAGTCTACCTATGTTAGCCGTGCCCCTGTGGGAACTCCTCGTTCTTCCCGGAAATGTACACATTGCAAAAAACTTGGTCATACTAGAGATTTTTGTTGGGACCTGCATCCAAAGAAGAAGGATAGTAGGGTGAGAACTTCTAGTGGGAAGAAGCCTGTATCGTCTGCAACAAGTCTTAGTGATGGGAAATGTTAAGATAAGGTTATATTCAGCTTTAAGCTAGAAAGGGTACCTCTGTAATATTTTTATTCTTTTATGGTTCTCTTGTACTTTCACCCTCTCCTCTAGTCTATATAAAGAGGAGTTAGGGCAGATTTCAATGTTAATCAAAGTCTTTGCTCTCTGATTTTATCATGGTATCAGAGCGGGTGATTTCTCTTCAGCTTGTCGTCGTCGTCTGACCGGCGCCAGCCGCCGCCTCATCGGCGTCAGCTGCCGCCGTCCAAGTGAAGTCATCCACATCGCCCGACGCTACTCTGCCACTCGTCGATCACATCGCCCGACGCTACTCCGCCCGACGCTACGCTGCCGTCCGACGCTACCACATCGCCCGACGCCTCTCTGCCTGGCGCCTCTCTGCTCGTCGCTCGTCGTCTGCCCCACAGTCGCTCGTCGCCTCCATATCTCCTATCGTCGTCTGCTCATCTCCCCATCGCCCCTCTGCTCTGCCGCCTGCCTGCTGCGTCGTCTCCAACCCTTTGCTCCGCCGCCTGCCTACTGCGTCGCCACCAACTCTCTGCTCCGCTGCCTGCCTGCTGTGTCGACGCCCAACTGTTGCCTTTCAGCGTCGGTCTCTGCCAGCGCCTGTCATGGTCTAATTCCATCACAGCCGCCTGAGCTCATCGTCTACACTCAGGCGTTCATTCCAGCGCTGTATGGTAAAATCGTTTGCCTTTGTTCTTCGTTCCTCTTCGTGAGCTTATCCCTGATCGGCGTCATCAGTTTATGAAGCATCAGTTTTCTCTTCGTTAGTTGATGTGTTTGCTGTTTGCCGTTGCTGCCTGAGTTCATCCTTGTTTTATGAGATTCGGTTTTCTTCAGCTGGTCAGATGTATGCATTCAGTACTTCGTTTGACTGCACGTTGGACAATATTCTAGTGATGATCAGATTGCTGTTTTTACAACTGTATTTTTATTTCCCTGCACTTCCTATTCCGTGGCTCGGTTTCCTCCTTGAGTTAGAAGATGTCTGAAATCAGCAGTGACACTAATAACACTAATACCTCTTCCTTTGTGTCGTCGGGAGAGATGAAGAGCTCCCCGTTTTCCAGCCTTATTACCAAAATGAATGGAGGTAATTATGAGATGTGGGCAATGCAAGTNTGGTACTTGGTTTAAAGATAACTCTCTAGTTATGGTTTGGATTGTTGGCACTCTTTCTCAAGACATTGCCAATGAAGTCTTGCACAAGGAAAGTGCAAAAGATATGTGGGATTCTCTTGCAGCCACTTATTCGCATGCAAGAAATGAAACCAAAATTATGCAACTACATCATGACATTCATCAGATGCGCCAAGATGGTTGGCCCCTTCATGCTTACTATTCTAGTCTCAAGTCTATGTTTGAGAGATTAAACAGCTATTTTTCTGCGTGTAAGTGTGAGCAACAGAAGGCATATAGAGATATGCTTATGGTCGGGGTGTTCCTCTCAGGATTAGATTCGGTTTATGAATCCGCGAAGAATCAGATGCTTACTAGTCCCTCCATTCCTCCTATTGATGAGACTTATAGTAGACTGAGCAGAATTCCCATCTCTGCAGCGACTGTTCCTGATACCACTTCTGCTATGCTTGCTACTCGTGGCAGAGGTGGGTCATTCTTTGCTAGAGGACGAGGAGGCCGTGGTCGTGGTCCTCCTATTTCGCGCCCTGTATGTCAGTTTTGTCATCGCATTGGCCATACTATGGATAAGTGTTGGCAGAAACATGGTCGTCCTGCTTTTGCTAAACAGACTGCTTCTACTGAGTCTCCAGAGCAACCTAAGGTGCAGCATACCGCCCCCTCCAGTGAGTTACGTGTAGATGATCTTCTTTCTCAGTTGCGCAGCTTCCTTGGCGATAGACCTCAGCATGCTCCTGATTCGACCACCACTACTGTCACTACTGCTGCTAGTGCTTCTTCTTCTGGTATGTACTCTGCCTACACAGCTTCCCCTACTACTGACACGACAGATTGGCTTATTGATTCTGGTGCATCGACACATCTATGTATAGACAAGACACAGTTTACTTCCTATGTCTCTGCTCCACCTGGCCGTTCAGTTATTCTAGCCGATGGGAAATATTTTCCAGTTGTTGGACAGGGAGAGGTCCAACTTACTTCGTCATTGCCATTACAACATGTTCTTCATGCACCAGAATTCCCACATAGTCTTCTTTCTATCAGTCAGATTACCAGAGATTTGCATTGTCGTGCTATATTTGATTCCTCTTCTCTTGTGTTTCAGGATGTACTGACGGGCAGGGTGATTGGCAGTGGCCGTGAGCAGGGAGGTTTCTACAGGCTAGTGCACCCCATTCCTTTTGCTGGGTCTACCTCTTCGGGATCCTCTTCCTCTTCAGCCTATACTTGGCATTTGCGCTTTGGACATCTACCATTTCAGA
>JAANDH010001956.1:9303-22522 GCA_011799765.1 Nymphaea thermarum | reverse complement strand
CGTCCACTTTCTCTCACGCATCAAGGAGATGATCGTGAGGTTCCCTTATGCTTGGATTTATACACTATCATAGGAAGGAGGAGTTACAGAATTTTCGCAATCCTTCCTTGATTTTCTTGTTTCTATTTTTTCTCTCTTTTTTGATAACGGATCATTACTGCTGTCCTTTTCTCTGGATGATTCATCGTTGCCATGATTCCTGCCTAGATTTTTGCTTTCAGCGATTTCTGCATTGGTTACAGTTTTGCTTGATTTGTAGTGATCGTCTTGATTTCCCTCAATCTCTTGGATGCCTTGATTGATTGCGTCCGATCCAGCGATGCCTTGATTGATTGCGTCCGATCCAGCGAGGTTAGTTGCCTTTTTGCTAGATTTGCCATGATGCTCGTTGCTGGTTGGATTGACGCATGTCTTGGACGGTGGATAGCTGCAATTGCCAGTAGCTTGTATGTTAACACTTTGCTGTTTCCTCTGTGTCTGCCGCGACCAACTTTCTTGCTCACAGTTGGACGATTGCTCCGTTACTTCTTTCGGTTTTTTCAGTATTGAGTTTGTCCACGTGTTTTCCCCCCTTAGTTATTTGGTAGACGGAGTCCTTCCCCCGGTATTTTTAGACGTAGAAAATATGGACATGCAATCGCTATGTTTGAGGAGATATAAAGAAGGCACATATTTTCTTCATTTAATGGAAGTAGATCTAAATTTTCTGTATTTATACAGATTTTATGTTCGTGATTTTCTATATATATATATATTTTTAAGTCTCATATTCTTGACCATGTTTTAATCGACATTGAGGGCTCGAATATGACTATATGAGCATGAAAAGCACGAAAGTAGAGGCCCACGAACACGAGGCGTATGTTTGGAACGTCGTGAATAAATTTGTAAATGACACCTGAGTGAATAGCCAATCTCGATCGTCCGTGTGAGTTGCAACAACATCGGGCGGGGAGATGGAGCACAAATATGAGTTGAGGTATCTTATAAATTTTTATATAGAAGATTATATGTTTTAAAATTTTAACTTCTTTGTAACCGGGACGCATGTACATAACAAATTGTCCATAAACTAAAATTGCCTTAAGTAAGTAGAATAAGGAGTTTTTTTTTAAATAAAGAAGATTGCGAAAAGTTAAAAGTATAAGCTTATTTATTTATAAAAATTTCTAAAAAAGATTGTGCACACCCGCTCTGTTTATATTTGTTGCATGTATACTCGTGTGCATGCAAAATTTGATTAATCAAACAAATGCCTATGCTCAAAATGCCTAGTCCGTTAGCTGATCGTTTTGTATAGTTTTCAAAGCCCATCCTTGTTCCTTCCGCGTCAAGAGCTACCAATTTCGACTGACCAATACTCACTTATTAAAATGTTGAAGAATCCAATTTCCTTTCTTGTTCCCACCCGTTGGGCATATTGTCGTTCTCTCCCTGTGCATGTTTTAGAAACTATTATAGTTTCTTTTATTGTATTGCCTTGTGAGAGAGCCTTCCACATTCGTTTGACATTTTGGTGGAAACTCTCATATATCACGTGTATTGCCTTTGTTCACAAACAATCAAAAAAATACAGAGCGAGGTGTGGAGCCTCCGTCGTGGATGTAGGTCTGAGCAGACCGAACCACTTTAAATCTTGCTTGTTTCTTGCTCCTCTTTCTTTCTACATGGTATCAGTGCAGGTTTACCTCTAAATTCTGAAACTGTGCCAGATTCCGGCGATCGGCGCTGCCAACTCCGGTGGTGGTTTTGGTCAAGCACATGCTCGTTGGAATCGTCTGCATCTGACGATTCTTCCTGCAAAATTTTAGATTTTTTGGAGCATTCGTTGAAGAGATAAGCATTTTTCTTTGGTTACTGTTTTTTTCATTTTACAGTACCTGTAAAATCTGAAACTGCACCAGATTCCGGCGACCGGCGCTGTTAGCTCCGGCGGTGGTTTGGGTCGAGCATAGGCTCGTTGGAAGCGTATGTGTCTGAGGATTCTCCACACAAAATTTCAGATTTTTTTGGAGCAGAGGTGGAGGAGATATGAATTTTTTAATGACCACCTGTTACTGGAGTGCTTCTTGCGACTTCAGGTCCAGGCATGACTTTCTCTGAGGCGCGTTTTTTATTGGAGTCGAATAAGAAGCTGAGTCTGGTGGCATTGGATTCCGGCACATGTCTAGTATTTTTTGTCTAAATTTCAAAATTTTTGGATGATTCTATAAGCATCTGCTGAATTTACAAGTGCTGAGGGATTGACCGCAAGTTCCTGCTAGAGAGAACCTCAACCTATCCTGCGTGATTTTCTATTCTTCATTTGCGGCCTCCTGTTTCACAGCTGATTGATGGCTGGAAATAGCTCGTCTACACCAAACCAGTGGTCAAACCCTACAATGGAAAGAATAGTTGTTCAAGATCAGGTACTCTCTCTACTTACTCTGACTGGATTATAGATTCTGGAGCAAGCGACCATATGTGTTCATCTACTATAAATCATTCTAATATTAAGGATGTACATGAGGATAATTTTGTCGTTGTTGCAGATGGATCCAAGGTGAGAGTTGAAGGTATTAGTAGTGTTAATCTCTTTCATAGTGACAAAAAAATTAATACCTTAGTTGTTCCTAAGTTGTCTACAAATTTATTGTCTGTTTCTAAACTCACCAAGGATTTGAACTGTGATATTATATTCTCACCATATGATGTGATCTTTGAGAACAGGTTGACGAAGAAGATGATTGGTAAGGGAAAAATTAGCAATGGACTGTATGTGTTTTTGAACATGAAAATAAAGCTTTGATTGCTAAATTTGATAGCTCTTTGTGGCATAAAAGACTTGGCCATCCTTCCAATTACAAGTTGAAAGATTTATTTCCTACATGTTTTTATGATTGTCATTCGTGTGATGCGTGTCGTTATGCTAAGATGAGTAGACCTTCTTTTCCTGAGTCTAATAGTGTTGCTCAACATCCATTTGCTTTGGTACATTCCGATGTGCGGGGACCAGCCCCTGTGAGTTCTTATTCTGGCTTTAGATATTATGTTACCTTTATTGATGATTTTTCAAAAATCACTTGGATATATCTGCTTAAAAATAAAAGTAAAGTTTTTGACAAATTTCAAATCTTTTTTAGTATGATTAAAAATCAATATGGAGTGCAAATTAAAACTCTAAGAACTGATAACGGCACTGAGTTTAAAAATTCCATGTTCCAAAGTTTTGAAAAACAACATGGTATTGATCATCAGTTTACCTGTGTAGGGAATCCTCAACAAAATGGAGTAGCCGAAATAAAAAATCGACATCTCCTAGAAGTCACGCGAGCCTTGTTATTTCAAATGAATGTTCCTAGAATTTATTGGAGTGATTGTAATCACCCCAAATTTTTTTTTTTAAAGGACTATGATGTTTTATCGAAGTACGAAATTCAAATTTAGGCACAAGATTCAAAATCCAAAATACAACTCTTAGATCCAAATTAAATCCAAAATACAACTTGCAGATCCAAATTAAATCCAAAATACTACTTTCAGATCCAAAACCCAAGTTCAAATCCAAATCGATCATTTAAGACTAATTTGTCCTTCCTTTTGACCAAAAAACCTCCTTTTAGAGGGTAATTTTAGTCTTTTGGTGGGCAAGACCCATTTGCCCTTCTTTTTGACAAAAGAAACTTCTTTTAAAGGGTGATTTTAGTCTTTTGGTGGGCAATACCCATTTGCCCCTCCTTTTGACAAAAGAAACCACTTTTAGAGGGTGATTTTGGTCTTTTGGTGGGCAAGACTCATTTGTCCCTCCTTTTGACAACAGAAACTCCTTTTAGAGGGTGATTTTAGTCTTTTTGGGTGGGCAAAGGCCCAACTCATTTTTTTTAAAAAAATAAATATATATTTTTATAAGTTTAATAACCAATCATGCCCATTTTCAAGCCATTTCTTTTTCAAAATACTTTAAAATTATGTGAAATTCGGATGGAAAAGGGGGGAAATTAAAAAAAAATCAAATTTAGGGTTTTGGCTCCAAAATCTTCTATAAATACCTCCCATTTCCTCCCTCTTGGGTAAGATTGGTCATTGGGAGAAACTCTAGTGTATTCTCACTTGAAGACTTAGAGTTTCTCTTGAGCTCTCTCTCTCTCCCTCTTCCTCTCTCAATTTCTTTCTCCAAGTTGGAGCAAGCTACAACACTCTTGAAGCTTCATTCAAAAGGGGATCTTCAAGTGAAGGTTTTCATCTTCCTTAAGTCATTTTTCATTAGAGGTATGTAATCATCATCCCTCTTATTTCTCTCTTCTTTCTTTTCATTAATATTATTATTATTATGTTATTTCTTTTTCTTGAACATAGTCTTGTTGTTATTTTCATTTTCTCTTCTCATTTTCATCTCCCCATGACCAAAGAGATAGCACTCAACCTCTTTTTAGAGACAAGAGGCTATGCTCAAGTGCACCGGGAGCTTGAGAAGATGAGATGATATTGTATTTTATGATTAAATCATGTTCTTTCAAGTATTCTTGTTATTGTTGTTCTTTATTTTCTTGCTCTTTCTTCTCTTCAATATATTCTTGTTGTTGTTGTTCTTTTCCTTAATGAATATATTTTTGTTATTATTGTTATTTCATTTCTTCAATATAGTCTTGTTCTTGTTATTTTCTTTTTTATCTTCCTCCTCTCCCCATGGCTAAAGGAGGTAGTGCTCAATCTCTTTTTAGAGACAAGAGGCTATGCTCAAGTGCATTGGGAGTATGAAAAGATGAGAAAAGATATTTTATTTCATGATTCAATCATGTTTTCTCTTTTATTAAATATAACATTGTTTCTCTTTCTATATTTTCTCTTTATCTTCATCTAGCTAAAAGAGGTAGTGCTCAATCTCTTTTTAGAGACAAGAGACTATGCTTAAGTGCATTGGGAGTATGAAAAGATGAGAATATATTTTATTTCATGATTGAATCATGTTTTCTCTTTTATTAAATATAACATTGTTTCTTTTTCTACTTTTTCTCCTCATCTTCATCTCCCCATGCCTAAAGGAGGTAGAGCTCAATCTCTTTTTAGAGACAAGAGGCTATGCTCAAGTGCATTGGGAGCATGGAAAGATGAGATAATCTTTCATCTTAATCATATTCTTTCTTTTCATGAATACATTCTCGTTGTTCTTTTGCTTCCTCTTATTTTTCTCTCTTCCTTATTTTCTCATGGCAAAAGGAGATAGCTCTCAATCTCTATTTTAGAGTCAAGAGGCTATACTCAAGTGCATCGGGAACATGAGAAGATGATGTGGTATATCATTTCATAGTTACATCATGTCCTCCCTCCTAATTGTTTCTTGCTTTTTCCATCATCCTCTTTCTCTATTTCCTTCCTTGAATGTTGTCTATATATTATCCATGCATAGTTGCTTGGTTTTTCTCCTTATATGTGAATGTATGGTGGGAATGAGAGTGTGGTTTGGGGACTCTTTATTTTCATATTAATTTTTGAGGTTGGGACTTGTCCAACCCGGGATAAACCCTTACGAAAATGTACATGTTAATATGCATTTTCATGTCATTTTGCGCTAGTTTCATTCTTAATCACCTCATTAGGAAACCCAACGAGTGTCTCGTTATGTTGTTTGTTTTCTTCCATACCCAACGGTGGAAGAAATATATCCCTTACAACAAACTAAATAATAACATTCTATGCTTATATAAATCATATTTTCCAAAACATTTTCAAAATGAACCTTCTAACATGGCTTTAGGGACTTAGCTTAGACTCTTGCATGAGTCCAAGCTCCTTTCCGGCCCACAATAAACTTGAAGTTGGTAATTTTAAGTTATTCCTTGATTTTTAATCTTGTGATGGTATTGATGTATATACATGTTATATACATCTATGTCAACATAATGACCCCCCATCTTTCTCTCTCTATGCTTTCATTTTCCATTTTCTAAATTATCATATGTGCATGAATACATATATACATGTGTTCCATTTCCTCTCTTTCAAATATTTATTCTCCTTTTCAAGATAAATATCTTCTCTTACAAAATTTATTATACATACTTATATATAGGTATATATATATATATATATATATATATATATATATATATATATATATTTCTAAAACCTCTCTTTCTCTTCAAATTAATACGTCTTTTTCTCTCAAGCTTTCATATATGTGTATATGCGATGGTATGTATACATATATGCATATCTCTCTTTATCTATCTCTCTTTCTTTTCATAAGAGTGTTTTATCTCTTGTATTCTTTTCACATTCTCCTCTCATGATCTTTCTATTTACCAACTTCATTAAGACCACAAACCAAGTAATGACCTAATATTGGAATCATGCTTGATGGTCAACAATCTCAATCTCTTTTCCAAAAACTTTTCTTTCTTATATACAATAATTATAACAAGAAAAATCTTAGATGTATGTTGTGGTAGAAATGACTTTAGATGAATGTTGTGGTAGGAATGTTTTACATTCTTCCAATCATATAGGATAAATGCATCCATGCATTTTCACTCACTTTATTTCACCTATGATCACAAGCACATCTCCAAGAGAACTTAAGCAAGAGGGGATGGAGCTCTAACTAGGTGGTAACCAAATTAGAGCAAAATCTCAAACCTACTTAAAGTCTTAAGAGAACACTAAAGTGATTTCAAGATTTCACAAGTTTTTCAAATGATATTTACTAATTCCACTTTTTCCTCAAAATATTTCACATTTTCAAGCAACTCTTCAAGAGTCTCTTCAAAAGTTTGAAACATCAAATTTTCAATATTTTATACACCGCATATAGAATAAAAAAGATGTTTAAGTTAAAACGAAATGCATCAATGATAAACATAGCCCTTGGGTTGATTACCTCCAGTAAAGGCGCCGGGAACGGTCGATCCTCGTACCGACGGGCGAGTCCCTTTCTTTCCTATTTTAAAACAAAAACCTTATTTTCCTGGAGCACTCCAAAACCAATGAAAATTTTGGGATGCAAACAGATGGCGACCGTGATGGGACCCGTCATTGTTTGACTATGATTATAATTGATGCATTTTTTCAATAACTTGAATATCCTCTATTGCCAATGATAAAGCATGTCCCTACTTTGGTCTTAACGACATTGGCATTTCATTTCATTTCTTGGTGATTGTATTTGATTTCTTGTATATAAGACTAATTGAGGATGATCAATCATGTTCACTCAGATCTAGGATCAAATACAACCATCCTTAATTTAAGAGTTGTTTAAAGACAATGTTTGCTCTTTTATTTTATTTTAATCATCATTCTAGGAAACATTGCATTAGAGACTTTGCATGATTTGTCATTTTTCAAAATTCCTCATACCTATTTGTCCCGGTCATCATGTTGCCGGGCTTGGTCTTTGGCGGTAGCACAAGACTAAGTTTTACAACTAGACCACACCTTGGGCAGGATAGCCCCCTCGTTAGTACGTGGTAATTTATGGTATATCGACGAGTGATCAAGAAGAAGTTGATGAACCCTACCCTTAGTTGCCTAAAGAAAAAAATCTATGCTCGTACTAAGCCATTTGGCTAAGGTATATAAGCATAACTTGACATCGGATTATCGTGATACAAAATTATCTCAACTAGTTTCCTATACCTAATTTTCTAAAAATAAAAAATAAAAAATTTAGATGTTGATGTGCGTGAAACCATGTGATGATTTACAACCTCATTCCACACATCTACTTCATATTGTCTTTGTCAACCTAGTCAATGTTTTCCACTAATTCAATCTTTATCTTTTAGAGTCATCATTCAAGATGTATTCTTTCCAACGTGGTGTCACATTCCCTTATGATCACATCTTCTTTGGGGAAGGTCCCGAACGGTCCACCTACATTTCTTTTGAGTCTAAACCTTTGGCTCCCGAATGGTATCGGACTTGGCATCCCACCTTCTCTCGGATGTTTTCTTCTTACTTTGAAGAATGTGGGCTAGAGACAGTGGCAGCTGGAGGAATGCAGTCAGTTGATGGAAATTTGGTACATGCAATCGCCGAACGTTGGAACCCAAGGACCTCCTTTTTTTGGTTTCCATGGGGAGAAATGACAATATTACTAGATGAATTTGCCGAAATACTAGACCTCCCTACCCCAACTTGTGACCCAAATGATCCATTGGAAAAACAATTCCTTATGAACCCAACCAAGGTCAATGCAAATGACCTCATTGCTCACTATACTGAACGAAAAACTTGGCCTTTAGTAGAAAACCATGAAAATCAAAGCATCAACATGAAAAATTTGTATGAAGAATTTGGAACCTATGTTGAACCTTCTACCCTACCTCGAAAAGCCATAAGGAGAATTAAACATTGTATGATGCTCTGCACAGTAGGAGTGACCTTTTTTACCGATGGAAGTGACCTTTTAGATGTCCGTATTGCCCAACTTTTTCGGGTATGGGGGCATAGAGGGACCCGACACTTGTCAGTAGCAATGACAGCCTTAGCCTTCCTTTACCGAGGACTCACCCACTTTACCATTGGAGATACCGACTTCATAGAAGGATGCACATATGCTTTACAATTGTGGTTCCTCAAACATGCGGGACCTCGAGCCAGTATATTCAGAAACACTGATGGATCATTGACAACCTTGGAGCAATACCGTCGTTTGATCGAGCAATTGAATGAAGGAGAGATCATTTAGGATTATTGTGATCGTCGGCAGAGCCAACCCCGATACACTCACCATCATCATGAGCGTACCACACTCTTGGGCCCTTACTTCATAGTTGATTATTGTGCTGATAGATGTATGAGGCAATTCTCTCAAAGGCAGAAGATGGTCTCTGTGCATACACCAATTGGAGCTATTCCCGAATTTGACCTTAGTTCTCCTCAATGGACGGCATTATTTGCAGTAGCTCGACAAGAATGGAAGACACAGATATCATACACTTGGTTCATAGGCCCAGTGGTGAAGAAGGAATATGCTGATTGGTGGGATGCCAACCGACTGCCATCCATTCTTCCCTAAAAGTTTTATGTTGTCAACTTTGTATTCCTTCTATCGTTGTCATCTTTGTTAGTATCTTTGGATGTAACTTTTAAAACTTGTAATGCAATATGAACCTTCATTTTGTCATCATTTCCGTCCAATAACTCTATTTTCTTGTGTCATAAGGTGAATACTTGAAAGCCAACAAGATGGTAGAAACTAGATCGCAAGCTAAGCAAGCTCCTCAAAATGAGGCTTTATCTTCTGAACTCCAGCCAGAAACACTTGGCCTACCAGCGATCGAGCCAGAAGCTTACCATATGTTTCGTTTGTTCATGGAGCGATTCATGAAAGAGCAAGAAGAGCAAAAGGCCTTGATGGTTACTCCAGAACCCGAGAATGAAAAGACTGCCAAGCAGAAAAGAAAGAAGAAGAAGAACAAGTCCTCTCCTACAGATCAGGATGAAGATTATTTGAGTTCAGATTCGGCAATTAGTAAGGAAGAAAAACCCGAACTGCTTCATCTCAAAAAGATAAAGACAACAAAGAAAAGCAAAAAAGGAAAAGAAATTATGATAGAAAGCAGCTCACCTAGTCCTATCACCACTGAAAGTTCGGAAGAGAATCCCAAAAGGAAGAAAAAGTCGACCAAGAAAGGCAAAAAGGCCAAGAAGTACATTCCTAGCAGTAGCTCAGACAGTGAGAGTTCTGAAGAAAAAGTAAAAGAGATCAAGGGCAAGAAGAAAAAAACCAAGCCAGAATTGGTCGATTCAAGTGATGATGAAAGTCCGACTAAGCGCAGATTCTATGAAATGGAGAAAAGAATGAACAATCTTGAGCTTAGGGGGAAGGGAAAGCGTTCATATTCATGTGAGGATTACTACTTTGGCATTGAAGGGGACGAAGACGTGAAAGGCTTGCCCAGAGAATTCATCAGACATGATGGAACCACTTGCCCACACGTTCATCTTTCAACCTTTTTCAATGATTGCTACAAAATTTGGACAAACAACAGAGCTTTGTTCCGATATTTTCCAAGAAGTCTTGAAGGCATTGCCACACAATGGTACAAAGAAAATGTCAACCTAATTGAACTGAAGGAGTTTGACAAGTTGATTAACATGTTTGTTGAAATATTTGAACAAAATGCTCCCATGGCTCCAACCCTTAGTACCATTTGCAGTCTTCGTCAGAAGCAGGGAGAAAAGGCTCGAGAATTCATCCAAAAATGGAGAATTCAATGCAATAAGACGAAGGAGCCCATTTCTGAGACACAAGCCTTGTCACTCATTAGGAAAAATCTTGCCCAACCCTTGAAAAGTCTCATCCGCAATACCCCGATCAAAACCTTTGCTGAGTTAATTGAACAAGCGAACTCAATAGAAGAAGGGATTGAGGAAGGAGATTTTGATAGAATTATTGCTCCTAAGTACAAAGAAGATGGAAAGAAAGGAGGAAGGACGCAGCTGCCTCAAAGGACCATGGCAATAACTACAAGCATGACAAGGAAGTCAGTTTCAAGAAGAACACGCAATTTCTCAAAGGCGACGATGAAAGGAAAAACAAACACCCAGGTTGGAGCTACGACCGGAAATTCTCTCCTCTGAGCCAGTCTCGGGAGAAGATCCTGGAATACCTTCTCACCAAAGGAACTATCATCTTGCCAAAAGTATCAGAGCCTCCGAAAATGATGGGAGGAAATAAAGAAAAACTGTGCAAGTTTCATCGTGCCCCTGGTCATGACACTGAGGATTGTTTTGTCCTCAAAAATATTATTCAAGACTTCATCAACAAATATCTCAAGATTTGTGATGATAGCACCCCTGAGATACTAAGGAATCCATTCCCTGACCACGGAAAGGCAGCAGTGGCCATGATCATAATAGGCATTCCACTTCCGTACCATCCACAAGACCACATTCGACCTTATATTGGGAGCAGTTCACAAAAAGTCATGGTGGTAGACCAAGGTAAGGAACCTCTGGATTTCATTGCTATGATAAATGACAAGACAGAAAGTTTGCCCAAGAAACTTCCCAAGATTCCGAGGACTTTTATCTTACAAGGCGACGAATCATCAGATGACTCCTCATATGAAGATCCATGCTATTTGGATGAGTGTATGGATGAGGGACACTCGGTTCAAACTTCTAAAAATCAGTCAATTACCATCTTAGAAAAGGACCTCCCAAAATGGGGATATTTCCATGAAGAGGCTCTTTACATCGTTGTTCGGGTCAATGGGATGACAGTGCCACATGTTTTGATTGATGGAGGAAGTGGTTTGAATATTTGTCTTGATCTCACGGCTAAAACATTGGGGTTTCGTGAAGACAAATATCGCTCAAATGATATCAAGATCTACAGATATGATGGTCGAAGCATGAACAGTAAAGGTACTCTCGATATGAACGTGACCATTGAAAATACTAGCCATCACATTGTGTTCCATGTGGTAGATGTGCCACCATCATATAACTTACTTTTGGGGCGACCCTGGGTCCACCAAGTACAAGGAATCCCATCCACTCTTCATCAATGTCTCAAACGGAATTTTGGCACATCAGTCATCACCATACGCGCCGAGGATCCAACCGAAAGGCTAGTGCAACCAATGATCCCTAGGCCAATTGATCCAGTGGATGTACCCATCATAAGAGCAACGAAGGACAGACCTTTGGAAGAATGGATGCAGAACATGACGATAGGCGAATCTTCTGAAAGTGCCCATATTGTTTCGAGCAACCATGCAAGTTACCAAGAACATCCTTTATATGTTCATTCCATTGAAAAATCCTAAAGGTTTTCAGTTGCTTTTGAAAGGTGGCTACCGTCCATTCACTGGTCTCGGAAAAAATGAAGATGGCATCTTGCAGCCGGTTAGCATCACTTTTCAGATGAACACGAGAGGACTGGGATATCATGAAGGAATTTGAAGAAGATCTTGGGGGCTAATAGTATTCACTTTTGTTTCAAATCCTCCCATGAATTTTGTAATTTTAAACATCTTTCGGTCTAGTATCATGAGAGGACCCATTCTATGAACTAAGATTTTTTTTTTTTTTAATATGCAATGCAAGTAATCTTTTGTTGTCAATTTTAATTTCGTCCAACTCTTTCCTTTATTTTCTTTACAGGATGTCAGAACTCAATATGTCTCAGTTTATATCAACACTCCGCCAATGGCAAAATCCAAAGCATTAGTGTGAACTTCAAATTTCTTGGTGTGGTCGAATAACCTGAGAACTGACTCCTACGTCAGGGCACTCTTCAATCGATCAAAGGTGTCTCCTACAAGCTTTGCCCTAGCTCAAGTTTGGTTCTTCTTCAATAAATCACTGAGGGGCACAACTATCGAAGAGTACCCCTCAATGAATCACCAATAGTAGTTCGCCAAACAGAGAAAAGAATGCAACTCCTACACATTGGTTGGCGGTTTTCAATCATGAATAACTCCTACCTTTTTTGTGTCCATCTGCAGTTGATCATTTCCCACAATATAATCAAGGAGACTGATTTCTTGCTGTCCAAATAGGCACTTCTCACGCTTCACATAGAGTTCATTTTTCATCAACACCTCAAACATTGTTTGCACGTATCTACATGATTTTCCATAGAGCTGTTGTACACCACAATATCATCATGATAGACCACCACGAATTGGTCTAAGTATGGGTAGAATATCTTGTTCATCAAAGTCAAAAAGGTTGCAGGCATTCATCAACCCGAACGACATTACTAAAAATACATAGGCACCATAGTGATTCACACAGGTTGTATTCGGCTCGTCACTATCAACAATCCGAACTTGCCAATATCCTGATCGAAGGTCCAACTTATAAAATACTCATGCTCTATCAAGCTGATCGAAAGGATCTACAATGAAAGGTAAAAGATATTTGTTCTTCATTGTTACCTTGTTGAATGCCCTATAATCCACCAAGTAGTCGGTGAAAGGGATTCTATGACAATACCCGAGTCAGAATTACCAGAATTCACTCAGATTCAGAAACAAGAACATCCATCATCTTTGGTCGCATATCTTTTAATCCTGACATCCTATAATCACAAAAGTGGGCTCTTCGTCTTCTTGACATCTCCACCTTTCCAACGAGCTATAGCACGTCCAAATCCGAGCTCTGTGGAGGAAGTTCCAGCCCTTGGAAGCTGCCCCTGTCCATTGATAGGCTCAGACCGCGAAACCTGCGACTGCCCCGAAAATAGTTCCTGTTCCGCGTCCTCTGTCGACCGCTCCAGTCA
>JAANDH010001955.1:0-16044 GCA_011799765.1 Nymphaea thermarum | reverse complement strand
ATGAATGATTTAATCGAATAAAATCACTAGTTTATGTAGATACAAATGAGACCAATGCATTCGTTTGATCCCATGAAACTTATCCAACGAGTTGGACTTGTAGTCGCATCTCTAAGGTACGATCTAGAAAATTGAAATCCCAAGTTCGTATCAAAACGAGAGAGATTTAATTGATTCATTTGGTCACACATATTTTGTTCAATGCGTTTAACTTGTTGTTACATTCACATTGAATGATTTTGTGGATTTAAATCAGAAGTTTGTAAGGAAATGAATGAGATTCGACTCACTCCTATGATCCCTTCTAGTTAATCCAATATGTTTCACTTGTTATAATGTCCATAACGAATGATTTAAATAATCAAAATCTCTAGTTTATATGGAGAAAAATGAGACCAATGCATTTGTTTGATGCCTTTTATCTAATCCAATGAGTTTAACTTCTTATTACATCTATAGTGATTGATTTAAGGGATTGAAATCACAAGTTCCTATCAATACGAGTGGGATTTAAGTGATTCTCTTGATCACACATATGCAATTGAATGTTCTTAACTTGTTGTTACATCTATATTGAATGATTTAGTGGATTGAAATCACAACTTCAAAAGAAAATGAATGAGATTCAAGTGATTCATTGCTCACTTATATTTAATCTAATGTGTCTCACTTGTTATTACATCTATAATGAATGATTTAAATCTATGGCGAAGTGGGTTCGGACCCACTATGAGACACACATGGCGAAGCTCAGGTGGACAAGGGCGAGGTGGGGCCTTTCGCCCAATTCACATTTCAGACTTTAGTATTTCATTATTGCTTTGATTTGCTTAAAGTATTGTTTTTAATTCTTAAACTCGGTTTGGATTTAGTCTCGTATCGAGACACTTGTAGAACCGGTTCGGGTGTAGTATTTAAACCCCGAACCGAGATATTTGGTCATTATGCAATTGAATTTTTAGAGAATTCTCTCTCTTCCTCCCGTATGGAGACCTTGGTCCATAGGGCGTGGCTGGTTTTCCAGCAATACACCAAACTCTCCATATCGTGTGAGAGGTATTGCGGGTTCCACTAGAGGGACGGCGACCAAAAACCATCACCGGACGAACCAGCAACGTCTTCCTCATCCTTGGTGCAATCTCTTCGACCACGGGAGAGATTAGAGGTCAAGGAAGCAAGAGGAAACGTGGGGAAGATTGGCGCATTCAGCCGTTCCAAGGACGGCGGTCTAACACCCTTCAACTCACGAACTTCCGACCACCGGCGATCTCTCCTCGAACGCCAAGCAATCCCGATTCCTATTGCTTGGAGAAGGAGACATCGTGTTTGCCTTCACTACAACCTCAACGTTGGCTTTCTTCTTAACCGCCGGACAGTCACCCTGGCTTAGATATATGTTCAGATTTACAAGTGACGTTAAACCCGCCCAAAGCTTGAACCTACTACAGAGAAGTCTAAAGAGGGTGAAGAGGCTTAATACAATTGCTCAATCCCTTAAATCATCCACTATAGATGTAATAAGAAGTTAAACTCATTGGATTAGATACAAGGGATCAAACAAACGCATTGGTCTCATTTGTATCCATATAAACTAGGGATTTTGATCATTTAAATCATTCGTTATGGACATTATAACTAGTGAAACATATTAGATTAACTAAAAGGGATCATATGAAAAAGTTGAATCTCATTCATTTTCATACAAACTTGTGATTTAAATCCACAAAATCATTCAATGTGAATGTAACAACAAGTTAAATAAAATATGTGTGATCAAATGAATCAATTAAATCTCTCTCGTATTGATACGAACTTGGTATTTCAATCTCTTAGATCGTTTGTTAGAGATGTAACTACAATTTCAACTCATTGGATTAGTTTCAAGGGATCAAACGAATGCATTGGTCTCATTTGCATCTACATAAACTAGTGATTTTAATCGATTAAATCATTCATTATAGACATTCTAACAAGTTAAACATATTAGATTAACAATAGGTGATCATATGAATAAGGCGAATCTCATTCATTTTCATACAAACTTGTGATTTCAATCCACTAAATCATTGAATGTGAATACAACAACAAGTTAAACTCGTTCAATTAATTATGTGGGATCAAATGAATCGATTAAATCCCTCTCGTATTGATACAAACTTGTAATTTCAATCTCTTAGATCATTTGTTAGGGATGTAACTACAAGTTCAATTCATTGGATTAGATATAAGGGATCAAACAAATGCGTTGGTCCCATTTTTTACACATGTAAACTAGAGATTTTGATCATTTAAATCATTCGTTATGGACATTATAACAATTGAAACATATTAGATTAACTAAAAAGGATCATATGAATGAGATGAATCACATTCATTTTCATGCAAACTTGTGATTTCAATCATTTAAATCATTCATTATAAATGTAATAATAACTGAGACACATTAGATTAAATATAAGTGAGAAATGAATCACTTGAATCTCATTCATTTTCTTTTAATGTTTTGATTTCAATCCAATAAATCATTCAATATAGATGTAACAAGAAGTTAAGAACATTCAATTAGATATGTGTGACAAAAAGAATCACTTAAATCCCACTCGTATTGATAGAAACTTGTGATTTGAATCTCTTAAATCATTCACTATAGATGTAATAAGAAGTTAAACTCATTGGATTAGATACAAGGGATCAAACAAATGCATTGGTCTCATTTGTATCGAAATAAACTAGAGATTTTGATCGTTTAAATCATTTGTTATGTACATTATTACAAGTGAAACATATTAGACTAACTAAAAGGGATCATATGAATGAGTTGAATCTCATTCATTTTCATACAAACTTGTGATTTAAATCCATAAAATCATTCAATGTTAATGTAGCGACAAGTTAACCACATTCAATAAAATATGTGTGATCAAATGAATCAATTAAATCTCTCTCGTATTGATACAAACTTGGGATTTCAATCTCTTAGATCGTTCGTTAGAGATGTAACTACAAGTTCAACTCATTGGATTTGTTTCAAGAGATCAAAGGAATGCATTGGTCTCATTTGCATCTACATAAACTAGTGATTTCTATCATTTAAATCATTAATTATAGACATTATAGCAAGTTAAACATATTAGGTTAACAATAAAAGATCATATGAATAAGTTGAATCTCATTCGTTTTCGTACAAACTTGTTATTTCAATCCACTAAATCTTTCAATGTGAATGTAACAACAAGCTAACCACGTTCAATTAATTACGTGTGATAAAATGAATCAATTAAATCCCTCTCGTATTGTTACATACTTGAATCCACTAAATCTTTCAATGTGAATGTAATAACAAGCTAACCACGTTCAATTAATTACGTGTGATAAAATGAATCAATTAAATCCCTCTCGTATTGTTACATACTTGTAATTTCAATCTCTTAGATCATTCGTTAGGGATGTAACTACAAGTTCAACTCATTGGATTAGATATAAGGGATCAAACAAATGCGTTGGACCCGTTTCTACCCATGTAAATTAGAGATTTTGATCATTTAAATCATTCCTTATGGACTTTATAACAAGTGAAACATATTAGATTAACTAAAAGGGATCATATGAATGAGTTGAATCTCATATATTTTCATACAAACTTGTGATTTAAATCCACAAAATCATATGAATGAGATGAATCACATTCATTTTCATACAAACTTGTGATTTCAATCATTTAAATCATTCATTACAGATGTAATAACAACTGAGACACATAAGATTAAATATAAGTGAGCAATGAATCACTTGAATCTCATTCATTTTCTTTTAAAGTTTTGATTTCAATACACTAAATCATTCAATATAGATGTAACAAGAAGTTAAGAACATTCAATTAGACATGTGTGATCAAGAGAATCACTTAAATCCCTCTCGTATAGATAGGAACTTTTGATTTCAATCCCTTAAATCATTCATTATAGATGTAATAAGAAGTTAAACTCATTGGATTAGGTAAAAAGGGATCAAACAAATGCATTGGTCGCATTTGTATCCATATAACCTAGAGATTTTGATCATTTAAATCATTCGTTATGGACATTATAACAAGTGAAACATAGTAGATTAACTAAAAGGGATCGTATGAATGAGTTGAATGTCATTAATTTTCATACAAACTTGTGATTTAAATCCACAAAATCATTCAATGTGAATGTAACAACCAGTTAACCACATTCAATAAAATATGTGTGATCAAATGATTCAATTAAATCTCTCTCGTTTTGATACGAACTTGGGATTTCAATCTCTTAGATCGTTCGTTAGAGATGTAATTACAAGTTGTACTCATTGGATTAGTTTCAAGGGATCAAACGAATGCACTGGTCTCACTTATATGTACATAAACTAGTGATTTTAATCAATTAAATCATTCATTATAGACATTATAACAAGTTAAACATATTAGATTAACAATAAGGGATCATATGAATAAGTTGAATCTCATTCATTTTAATATAAACTTGTGATTTCAATCCACTAAATCATTCAATGTGAATGTAACAACAAGTTATCCACGTTCAATTAATTATGTGTGATCAAATCAATCAATTAAATCCCTCTCGTATTGATACGAACTTGTAATTTCAATCTCTTAGATCATTCGTTAGGGTTGTAACTACAAGTTCAACTCCTTGGATTAGATATAAAGGATCAAACAAAGGCATTGGTCCCATTTCTACCCATGTGAAGTAGATATTTTGATCATTTAAATCATTCGTTATGGACATTATAACAAGTGAAACAGATTAGATTAACTAAAAGAGATCATGTGAATGAGGTGAATCACATTCATTTCCATTCAAACTTGTGATTTCAATAATTTAAATCATTCATTATAGATGTAATAACATGTGAGACACATTACATTAAATATAAGTGAGCAATGAATCACTTGAATCTCATTCATTTTCTTTTAAAGTTGTGATTTCGATCCACTAAATCCTTCAATATAGATGTGACAATAAGTTAAGAACATTCAATTAGGTATGTGTGATCAAAAGAATCATTAAATCCACTCGTATTGATAGGAACTTTTGATTCCAATCCCTTAAATCATTCACTATAGATGTAATAAGAAGTTAAACTCATTGGATTAGATACAAGGGATCAAACAAATGCATTGGTCTCATTTGTATTCATGTAAACTAGAGATTTTGATCATTTAAATCATTCGTTATGGACATTATAACAAGTGAAACATATTAGATTAACTAAAAAGGATCATATGAATCAGTTGAATCTCATTCATTTTCATACAAACTTGTGATTTAAATCCACAAAATTATTCAATGTGAATGTAACAACAAGTTAGCCACATTCAATAAAATATGTGTGATCAAATGAATCAATTAAATCTCTCTCGTATTGATACAAACTTGGGATTTCAATCTCGTAGATCGTTCATTAGAGATGTAACTACAAGTTGAACTCATTGGATTTGTTTTAAGGGATCAAAAGAATGCATTGGTCTCATTTGCATCTACATAAATTAGTGATTTTATTCAATTAAATCATTCATTATAGACATTATTACAAGTTAAACATATTAGATTAACAATAAGGGATCATTTGAATAAGTTGGATCTCATTCATTTTCATACAAACTTGTTATTTCAATCCACCAAATCGTTGAATGTGAATTTAACAACAAGTTAACCACATTTGATTAATTATGTGTGACCAAATCAATCATATAAACTGCTTTCGTATTGATACGATGTTGTAATTTCAATCTCTTAGATCATTCGTTGGGGATGTAACTACAAGTTCAACGCATTGGATTAGATATAAGGGATCAAAAAAATGCATTGGTCCCATTTCTACCCATGTAAACTAGAGATTTTGATCATTTAAATCATTTGTTATGGACATTATAACAATTGAAACATATTAGATTAACTCAAAGGGATCATATGAATGAGATGAATCAGATTCATTTTTATACAAACTTGTGATTTCAATCATTTAAATCATTCATTATAGATGTAATAACAAGTGTAACACATTAGATTAAATATAAGTGAGCAATGAATCACTTGAATCTCATTTATTTTCTTTTAAAGTTTTGATTACAATCCACTAAATCATTCAATATTGATGTAACAAGAAGTTAAGAACATTCAACAACATATGTGTCATCAAATGAATCAATTAAATCTCCCTCGTTTTGATATGAACTTGGGATTTCAATCTCTTAGATCGTTCGTTAGAGATGTAACTACAAGTTGAACTCATTGGATTAGTTTCAAGGGATCAAACGAATGCATTGGTCTCATTTGTATCTACATAAACTAGAGATTTTGATCATTTAAATCATTCGTTGTGGACATTATTACAAGTGAAACATATTAGATTAACTAAAAGGGATCATTTGAATGGGATGAATCACATTCATTTTCATACAAACTTGTGATTTCTATCATTTAAATCATTCATTATAAATGTAATAACAACTGAGACACATTAGATTAAATATAAGTGAGCAATGAAGTTCTTGAATCTCAAAAATTTTCTTTTAAAGTTTTGATTTCAATCCACAAAATCATTCAGTATTGTTGTAACAAGAAGTTAAGAACATTCAATTAGATATGTGTGATCAAGAAAATCACTTAAATCCCACTCGTATTGATAGGAACTTGTGATTTCATTCCTTTAAATCATTCACTATAAATGTAATAAGAAATTAAACTCATTAGATTAGGTACAAGGGATCAAACAAATGCATTGGTCTCATGTGTATCCATATAAACTAGAGATTTTGATCATTTAAATCATTTGTTATGGACATTATAACAAGTAACACATATTGGATTAACTAAATGGGATCATATAAATGAGTTGAATCATTCATTTTTATACAAACCTGTGATTTAAATCCACAAAATCATTCAATGTGAATGTAACAACAAGTTAAACACATTCAACAAATAATGTGTGATCAAATGAATCAATTAAATCTCCTTTGTTTTGATACAAACTTGGGATTTCAATCTCTTAGATCATTCGTTAGAGATGCAACTACAAGTTGAACTCATTGGATTAGTTTCAGGAGATCAAACAAATGTATTGGTCTCATTTGTATCTACAAAAACTAGTGATTTTATTCGATTAAATCATTCATTAAAGACATTATAACAATTTAAACATATTAGATTAACAATAAGGGATCATATGAATAAGTTGAATCTCATTTATTTTCATACAAACTTGTGATTTCAATCAACTAAATCATTCAATGTTAAATTAATTATGTGTGATCAAATGAATCAATTAAATCCCTCTCGTATTGATACGAACTTGTAATTTCAATCTCTTAGATCATTCATTAGGGACGTAACTACAAGTTCAACTCATTGGATTAGATATAAGGGATCAAACAAATGCGTTGGTTCCATTTCTACCCATGTAAGCTAGAGATTTTGATCATTTAAATCATTCGTTAGGGACATTATAACAAGTGAAACATATTAGATTAACTAAAAGGGATCATTTGAATGAGATGAATCACATTCATTTTCTTACAAACTTGTGATTTCAATCATTTAAGTCATTCATTATAAATGTAATAACAACTGAGACACATTAGATTAAATATAAGTGAGCAATGAATTTCTTGAATCTCATTCATTTTCTTTTAAAGTTTTGATTTCAAACCACAAAATGATTCAGTATTGTTGTAAAAAAAAGTTAAGAACATTGAATTAGATATGTGTGATCAAGAGAATCACTTAAATCTCACTCGTATTGACAGGAACTTGTGATTTCATTCCTTTAAATCATTCACTATAAATGTAATAAGAAGTTAAACTCATTAGATTAGGTACAAGGGATCAAACAAATGCATTGGTCTCATATGTATCCATATAAACTAGAGATTTTGATAATTTAAATCATTTGTTATGGACATTATAACAAGTAGAACATATTGGATTAACTAAATGGAATCATATGAATGAGTTGAATCTCATTCATTATTATACAAACTTGTGATTTAAATCCACAATATCTTTCAATGTGAATGTAACAACAAGTTAAACACATTCAACAAAATATGTGTGATCAAACGAATCAATTAAATCTCCCTCATTCTGATACAAACTTGGGATTTCAATATCTTAGATCATTCGTTAGAGATGTAACTACAAGTTGAACTTATTGGATTAGTTTCAAGGGATCAAACGAATGCATTGGTCTCATTTGTATCTACAAAAACTAGTGATTTTATTCGATTAAATCATTAAATATAGACATTATAACAATTTAAACAAATTAGATTAACAATAAGGGATCATATGAATACGTTGAATCTCATTTTTTTTCATACAAACTTGTGATTTCAATCAACTAAATCATTCAATGTGAATGTAACAACAAGTTATCCATGCTAAATTAATTATGTGTGATCAAATGAATCAATTAAATCTCTCTCGTATTGATATGAACTTGTAATTTCAATCTCTTAGATCATTCATTAGGGATGTAACTACAAGTTCAACTCATTGGATTAGATATAAGGGATCAAACAAATGCGTTGTTTCCATTTCTACTCATGTAAGCTAGAGATTTTGATCACTCATGTAAGCTAGAGATTTTGATCATTTAAATCATTCGTTAGGGACATTATAACAAATGAAACATATTAGATGAACTAAAAGGGATCATATGAATGAGATGAATCACATTCATTTTTAGACAAACTTGTGATTTCAACCATTTAAATCATTCATTACAGATGTAATAACAAATGAAACACATTAGATTAAATATAAGTGGGCAATGAATCACTTGAATCTCATTCATTTTCTTTTAAAGTTGTGATTTCAATCCACTGAATCATTCAATATAGATGTAACAACAACTTAAGAACATTCAATTAGGTATGTGTGATCAAGAGAATCACTTAAATCCCACTCGTATTGATAGGAACTTGTGATTTCAATCCCTTAAATCATTCACTATAGATGTAATAAGAAGTTAAACTCATTGGATTAGGTACAAGGGATCAAACAAATGCATTGGTCTCATTTGTATCCATATAAACTAGAGATTTTGATAATTTAAATCATTTGTTATAGACATTAGAACAAGTAAAACATATTGGATTAACTAAATGGGATCATATAAATGAGTTGAATCTCATTCATTTTTATACAAACTTGTGATTTAAATCCACAAAATCATTCAATGTGAATGTAGCAACAAGTTAAACACATTCAACAAAATATGTGTGATCAAATGAATCAATTAAATCTCCCTTGTTTGGATACGAACTTGGTTTTTCATTCTCTTAGATCGTTCGTTAGAGATGTAACTACAAGTTCAACTCATTGGATTAGTTTCAAGGGATCAAACAAATGCGTTGGTTTCATTTGCATCAACATAAACAAGTGATTTTAATCGTTTAAATCATCCATTATAGACATTATAACAAGTTAAACATATTAGATTAACAATAAGAGATCATACGAATAAGTTGAATCTCATTCATTTTCATACAAACTTGTTATTTCAATACACTAAATCATTCATTGTGAATGTAACAACAAGCTGACCACGTTCAAATAATTATGTGTGATCAAAGGAATCAATTAAATCCCTCTCGTATTGATACGAACTTGTAATTTCAATCTCTTATATCATTTGTTAGGGGTGTAACTACAAGTACAACTCATTGGATTAGATATAAGGGATCAGACAAATGCGTTGGTCCCATTTCTACCCACGTAAACTAGAGATTTTGATCTTTTAAATCATTCGTTATGGACAATATAACAATTGAAACATATTAGATTAACTCAAAGGGATCATATGAATGAGACGAATCACTTTCATTTTCACACAAATTTGTGATTTCAATCATTTAAATCACTCATTATAGATTTAATAACAAGTGAGACACATTAGATTAAATATAAGTGAGCAATAAATCACTTGAATCTCATTCATTTTCTTTTAAAGTTGTGATTGCAAACCACTAAATCATCCAATATAGATGTGACAACAAGTTAAGAACATTCAATTAGATATGTGTGATCAAGAGAATCACTTAAATCCCACTCGTATTGATAGGAACTTGTGATTTCAATCCCTTAAATCATTCACCATAGATGTAATAAGAAGTTAAACTCATTGGATTAGTTACAAGGGATCAAACAAATGCATTGGTCTCATTTGTATCCATATAAACTAAAGATTTTGATCATTTAAATCATTCGTTATGGACATTATAACAAGTGAAACATATTAGATTAACTAAAAGAGATCATATGAATGAGTTGAATCTCATTCATTTTCGTACAAACTTGTGATTTAAATCCACAAAATCATTCAATGTGAATGTAACAACAAGTTAACCACATTCAACAGAATATGTGTGATCAAATGAATCTGTTAAATCTCTCTCGTATTGATACGAACTTGGGATTTTAATCTCTTAGATCGTTCGTTAAAGATGTAACTACAAGTTCAACTCATTGGATTAGTTTCAAGGGATCAAACGAATGCATTGGTATCATTTGCATCTACATAAATTAGTGATTTTAATCGATTAAATCATTCTTTACAGACATTCTAACTAGTTAAACATATTAGATTAATAATTAGGGATCATATGAATAAGTTGAATATCATTCATTTTCATACGAACTTGTTATTTCAATCCATTAAATCATTGATTTTTAATGTAACAACAAGTTAAACTCGTTCAATTAATTCTGTGTGATCAAATGAATCAATTAAATTCCTCTCGTATTGATACAAACTTGTAATTTCAATCTCTTAGATCAATCGTTAGGGATTTAACTACAAGTTCAACTCATTGAATTAGATATAAGGGATCAGACAAATCCATTGGTCTCATTTCTACCCAAACTAGAGATTAACATATTGGAATGACAATAAGGGATCATATGAATAAGTTGAATCTTATTCATTTTCATACAAACTTGTGATTTCAATCCACTAAATCATTGAATGTGAATATAACAAGTTAACCACGTTCAATTAAAAATGTGTGATCAAATGAATCAATTAAATCCCTCTCGTATCGATATGAACTTGTAATTTCAATCTCTTAGATCATTCGTTAGGGATGTAACTACAAGTTCAACTCATTGGATTAGATATAAGGGATCAAACAAATGCGTTGGTCCCATTTCTACCCATGTAAACTAAAGGTATTGATCATTTAAATCATTCGTTAAGGACATTATAACAAGTGAAACATATTAGATTAACTAAAAGGGATCATATGAATGAGATGAATCACATTTTTTTTTATACAAACTTGTGATTTCAAAAATTTTTCATTATAGATGTAATAACAAGTGAGACACATTAGATTAAATATAAGTGAGCAATGAATCACTTGAATCTCATTCATTTTATTTTAAAGTTGTGATTTCAATCCACTAAATCATTCAATATAGATTTAACAACAAGTTAAGAACATTCAATTAGAAATGTGTGATCAAGAAAATCACTTAAGTCCCACTCTTATTTATAGGAACTTGTGATTTCAATCCCTTAAATCATTCACTATAGAGGTAAGAAGAAGTTCAACTCATTGGATTAGATACAAGTTATCAAACAAATGCATTGGTCTCATTTTTATCTATATAAACTAGTGATTTTAATCAATTAAATAATTCATTATTGACATTATAACAAGTGAATATTAGATTAACTACAGGGGATCATATGAATGAGTTGAACCTCATTCATTTTCAACAAACTTATGATTTAAATCAACAGAATCGTTCAATATGAATGTACCAACAAGTTAACCACATTCAATAAAATATGTGTGATCAAATGAATCAATTAAATCTCTCTCATATTGATATTTCAATCTTTTAATCATTTAAATCATTCATTACAAACATTATAACAAGTTAAACAGATTAGATTGACAATAAGGGACCATATGAATAAGTTGAATCTCATTCATTTTCATACAAACTTGTGATTTCAATCCACTAAATCATTGATTGTGAATATAACAATAAGTTAACCACGTTCAATTAAATATGTCTGATCAAATGAATCAATTAAATCTTTCTCGTATTGATACGAACTTGTAATTTCAATCTCTTAGATCATTTGTTAGGGATGTAACTACAAGTTCGACTCATTGGATTAGATGTAAGCGATCAAACAGATGCGTTGGTCCATTTCTACCAATGCAAACTAGAGATTTTGATCATTTAAATCATTCGTTATAGACATTATAACAAGTGAAACATATTAGATTAACTAAAAGGGATCATATGAATGAGATGAATCACATTCATTTCAATACAAAATTGTGATTTCAATCATTTAAATCATTCATTATAGATGTAATAACAAGTGAGACACATTGGGTTAAATATAAGTGAGCAATGAATCACTTGAATGTCATTCATTTTCTTTTAAAGTTGTGATTTCAATCCACCAAATCATTCAATATGGATGTAACAACAAGTTAAGAACATTGAATTAGATATGTGTGATCAAGAGAATCACTTAAATCCCACTCGTATTGATAGGAATTTGTGATTTCAGTCTTTTAAATCATTCACTATAGATGTAATAAGAAGTTAAACTCGTTGGATTAGATACAAGGGATCAAACAAATGCAGTGGTCTCATTTGTATCCATTTAAACTAGAGATTTTGATAATTTAAATTATTCATTATGGACATTATAACAAGTGAAACATATTAGATTAACTAAAAGGGATCATATGAATGAGTCGAATCTCATTCATTTTCTTTCAAACTTGTGATTTAAATCCCCAAAATCATTCAATGTGAATGTAACAACAAGTTAACCACATTGAATAAAATATGTGTGATGAATTGAATCAATTAAATTTCTCTCGTATTGATACAAACTTAGGATTTCAATCTCTTAGATCATACGTTAGAGATGTAAATCCAAGTTCAACTCATTGGATTTGTTTCAAGGGATCAAACGAATGAATTGATCTCATTTGTATCTACATTAACTAGTGATTTTAATCGTTCCAATCATTCATTATAGACATTATAACAAGTTAAACAGATTAGATTGACAATAAGGTATCATATGAGTAAGTTGGATCTCATTCTTTTTCATACAAACTTGTGATTTCGATCCCCTAAATCATTGAATGTGAATATAACAACAAGTTAACCACGTTCAATTAAATATGTGTGATCAAGAAAATCACTTAAATCCCACTCGTATTGATAGGAACTTGTGATTTCAATCCCTTAAATCATTCACTATTGATGTGATAAGATGTTAAACTCATTGGATTAGATACAAGGGATCAAACAAATGCATTGGTCTCATTTGTATCCCTATAAACTAGAGATTTTGGTAATTTAAATCGTTTGGTATGGACATTATAACAAGTGAAACATATTTGATTAACTAAGTGGGATCATATGAATGAGTTGAATCTCATTCATTTTCTTACAAACTTGTGATTTATATAAACAAAATCATCTAATGTGAATGTCACAACAAGTTAACCACATTCAATAAAATATGTGTGATCAAATGAATCAATTAAATCTCTCTCGTATCGATACAAACATGGGATTTCAATCTCCAAGATCGTTTGTTAGATATGTAACCACAAGTTCAACTCATTGGATTAATTTCAAGGGATCAAATGAATGCATTGGTCTCATTTGTTTCTACATAAATTAGAGATTTTAATCGTTTAAATAATTCATTATAGACATTATAACAAGTTAATCATGTTAGGTTAACAATAAGGGATCATATGAATAAGTTGAATCTCATTCATTTTCATTCAAACTTGTGATTTCAATCCACTAAATCATTGAATGTGAATATAACAACAAGTTAACCACATTCAATTAAATATGTGTGATCAAATGAATCAATTAAATCCCTCTCGTATTGATACGAACTTGTAATTTCAATCTCTTAGATCATTCATTAGGGATGTAACTACAAGTTTGACTCATTGGATTAGATATAAGGGATCAAACAAATGCGTTGGTCCCATTTCTACCAATCTAAACTGGAGATTTTGATCATTTAAATAATTCGTTATGAACATTATATCAAGTGAAACATATTAGATTAACTAAAAGGGATCATATAAATGAGATGAATCACATTCATTTTAATTCAAACTTGTGATTTCAATCATTTAAATCATTCATGATAGATGTAATAACAAGTGTGTTAGCTCCCCAAATTTTACCACATCAAAATTGAAGCAATGTGAAAATTTCACAAAAGAATTGTGAAAATTTGCAATTTCAAAGCGAATTTGAATCTAAAGAACAATTTAGATTTAAATAATGAATTTGACTCGTAATACTAATCCCAATGCAGGATTACGAGTCCAAACGATTGCAAATGTCTTTTGACATCCAAATCCAATTACAATTGTAATTTGAAATCCAAATTCGATTACAAATGTCATTTGACATCCTAATCCAATTACAATTGTAATTTGAAATCCAAATTCGATTACAAATGTCATTTAACATCCAAATCCAATTACAATTATAATTTGAAATCCAAATTCGATTACAAATGTCATTTGAAGCCCAAATCCAATTGAAAAATTCAAATTTTGACTTAGATCCAAGAATTAGATCTAATTCGGTCTAGAATGCTATGTGAGACCCACTTGTGGGCCCCACCTGGCCCATGTGGTCAAGAGCCCCCCTAGGGGTCACACTCCCATTTAAATAAATAAATGAATAAATGTTTTCTCCCAATTAAATAAAAAAAAATCATTTTTAAGGAGAAATGAATGATATCATAACTAAAAACCTAGGAAAAAAGAAACATTTATGCATCTCTCTCTTCTTTAACTAGGTCCTCTTTAAAGAGTTTTCAATCTTCGAAAAGTAATAACTAGGCTGGTCAAACCCACTTAGTCCAAGTAGGTTCGACCCTAGTTCACCCAAATCTTAGCTAGGTCAACATGAGCTCAGCTTGGTCAAAAAGTAGGTCTGTCTCACGATCCAATTAATGGATGAAAATAGACTTTGACCAAACCAAACCCACTTTGATAAACTCAGTCAAAGCACAATTTAGCTCAATTAAGAGCTTTCTTGACCCAAATTTATCAAATTACCTCAAAAAAAGTCAAACTACTTGCAAATGAGCTTTGACTTTGGTCAATTGGTCGAAATTGATCAATTTGGACAATTTTGCCCTTCTACGACCAAATTGAGATTAAAAAGCCTAAATTGGTTTATAAAAAGCAAATAAACATTTGAATTTGTCAAATGCATGAATCAAATACCAAATTTAAATTGAATTTCTCAAATGAAAGTTTGATTCAGTTGAAATCCATTTTCAATCAAGTTTTGGATGAAAAAACCCTTTTCGAACCAAATTTGATGAAATTTTTGAATTTTATTAAAAGTTAAATTGAATTATCATAATTCAATGGCATTTGGAGCTTAGTAACTAGGTTTTAACCTAACAAGCTTGATTTTAAACAAAAAATAAATAAAAAGCACAAAATAAGAAAAAACCCTATGCAAGGGCATTTTCGTCCAAATTTTTGGTCAAAGTTGATCAACTAGGTCTGAACCAAGTTGACCAAACCTAACCCAGCTCACCTAGCTCGTGTAATTGAGATAAGGATGAGTAAATAGAGTCATTAAAACTCATTTAACTCATTTTTCATCTCCCTAAGCCTTGGTTAATCTTCCAAGGCAAATTTAAGGAGGTGGTAGAACCCTCCTCCTCCTCTATATAAACCTCACCTTGGCCACCAAGGGGAGGATGAATTTTGGAGCGTTCTATCCAGTTGCTGCAGCCAAGGAGCTAGGAGGGAGAAGCCAAGGAAGAGAGGAGAGATTCATCCAAGTACTCTTTCCCCTTTTCTCTTACTTTCTCCTTCATTTTCTTCTATTCTCTCCATTGATCTTGCTAAGTTAGGGTGCTTAAGTGAACCCTTAGGATTTTCGTGGTGAGAAGCCTTCTTTCCTATTACAAATTCCAGCAAGGTATCAAGTGAAGGATGAAGGA
>JAANDH010001954.1:7269-20239 GCA_011799765.1 Nymphaea thermarum | reverse complement strand
GCCTTGGTGCATTGAATCTAGACGGTTCTGAGCCAAGGAAGGTGTGAGGTGGCAGCTTAGGAGCAAGGCACGTGGCATTGGCATCTCGTGAGATCCTCATCCTCGATCTCACCCCCTACGACCGAGGAAGGAGACCCTTAGCTGAATTCAGTTGGGTAGCTCGGTTCATTGAACCTAGACACCCTCGTCCAAAGAAGGTATCTCGCCACATTTGGGGATAATCTTCTCAATCCTTCCTCACCCTATCTCGAGCAAGGGAGGAGCGGCACTTGGAGTCAAGGAGTGTCAAGCTTGGAAACGTGAAGAGAAGGAGAAAGAAGGAGAGAGGCCGCCGGATTCCGGTTAACATACCTCGCCGGAATCCCTATCTTCGCCGGAGCTAAGGAAGACACGCGTGTGTTGGCGCATCCAACACTTGCCTCCCCCTATTCTGTCACTTCCTAGGGGTTCAATTACAATCTGGTGAAGTGCACTTACGATCTAATTCTCTCTTGATTTTATACTCTTGATCGTGATTGCTTGTGCACTCTCATTGCTTGGAGCATAGGAGCTGTGGAGTTTTCTTCAACTTGGAGGAGAACGACTCAAGGGGAGAAAGAACCGCATCCGCCAAGCGAAATTGGCGATTGCATCCCCCTTCTACATGTAAATCAACAAGGGGTTCGGTGATTCTGGGTGACTAGATCCACAACGCTTCTCCCCTATTTCTCTCGAATTGAGCTTGAATATCTCTCGTTCTATTGCTGTCCAAGGAAGGAGCTATCTTGGAGAAGGTGGACGTAGCTGAAAATACCGAAGAAGGCAGTCCTTAAGCTGCCGGTTTTCTTCTTTGGTGGAGCTTGTGGAGTCCCCAAGCGTGGCCTTGGGAGGTAAAGAACGAATCCCCCTATAGATCGGGGAAGGGTGTACTTGTTTTAGGCCGCCTTTGGCACTAACAACTGGCTGGAATCCCTCTCGGGCACTTTGCCAGGGACACGATTTCTAGGTTTTAGACCACCTAAGGGGAAAGGGTGTGGTTTGTGCGACTAAGGATTGCATGACAGGATGGATTGTTGAGTGAGTTGAGAGGTTTAAATGATGTATCACGCGCAATTGTATTAAGCCTCTTCACCCTCTTTAGACTTCTCTGTAGTAGGTTCAAGCTTTGGGCGGGTTTAACCTCACTTGTAAATCTGAACCTATATCTAAGCCGGGGTGACTGTCCGGTGGGGAACCACATTATTTTATTAACATTTAATTCCTAAATCCGGCAACTAACTCCAAGATTCGGGAAGAGGGTCATCGGCGGCAATCTTGAGGATTTGTGACCGTGTCCAAGTGCGACCCTACCAGCTGGTATCAGAGCGTTTGGAGGACGTCTACTTGTTGGATTTCTGGTTCAAAAGTGGTCACAGGGCACCCAAGTGCATCTTGAAGGATTCGACCAGAGCAGGGGCAGACTTGAGGCCGAGGGGATTTCTGTTTGAGCAGTTTTCGTTTTCAGTTTTCTAGAAGATTTTCGGGCAGATTTCAGTAGATTTATTTCAGCTTTCAGTTCAGTAGCTAGTTGCTTGGAGTTTGATTTTCTATGGCACCATGCAAAGCCAAGACGATTGAGCCCGAAACCGTGGAGGTAGAGGGCGAACATATCCGGGTTGAGGAGACCCGTGTAGTAGAAAGGGGAGAGCCTTCGGGTACAAACGACAAGTTGGACCTTATTCTCACCCAGTTGGCTTGTGTAAACCAGACCATATCCCACATGGATGGCCGACTTAACCATTTGGAGCAAAGGAGGAACCCACCTCGATCCGAGTCTTCATCCTACTATGGTAGGAATGAGCCCATAAAAGCGGTGAGTGAGGCATTCTTAGGGGATGCTAGGAGAGCTAGCCTTGGGGGACTTGGGGTAGAGCCACCTAGAGCGCATACCCATGACCCACATCATGACCCCATCATACCTCAAAACATCCGCCAAATTGTCCATCCTCAACATACAAATGGAACCAATGGGGAGCCTATTCAGGTGGGGGAAAGAGCCAGACGAGGGGGTGAGAGACCTACAAGATATAGAACTCCTCCAGACTCCCATTATTTTAAATGGAATAGGCATTTGAATCGAGTATACCTCTGTTGTCTTCTTCAGGAACCCGAATTCAGCGTCTGAGCGGTAGCGGCGGCGACAGAGAGTTTTGATGGTGGACTTGACCAGCGCGCCCACGTCCGATCTGTGTCAAATATTAGTATGTTGTTCCTGGGCTCAAGAGCTTTCCAACAAGCCCAAGAACACCCTGAAACTCCTCTAGAATCGCCTGGAATAGCCTCTGCAACAGAGACTATTTTCTGCGTTCTCTTCAGAAATCCGACTCTTCTTCTCCACGCGCGACTCCTTCTCCGCCTTTCTTCTCCTCTCCGTGATTCTTCTCCTTTCTTCTTCTTTTGTTGTCCTCGATTCCACGCCACGATTATGCCCCTTGCTATGGTGATGAGTGGCTGAAACGACTGCACCCAGTCCATGGTTAACCAAGGAAGCTCCAGGTGTTAGACCAGAACCAAAGGGTGACTGAATGCGCCGAAAACTCTCCACAACTTCTCCACCTCTTCAATACCGCATGAGTTGCTCTTGATTTACGTGTAGAAGGGGGATGCAATCGCCAATTTCACTTGGTAGACGCGGTTCCTTCTCCCCTTGAGTCGTTCTCCTCCAAGTTGAAGAAAACTCCACGGCTCCTATGCTCCAAGCAATGAGAGTGCACAAGCAATCACGATCAAGAGTATAAAATCAAGAGAGAATTAGATCGTAAGTGCACTTCACCAGATTGTAATTGAACCCCTAGGAAGTGACGGAATAGGGGGAGGCAAGTGTTGGATGCGCCAACACACGCGTGTCTTCCTTAGCTCTGGCGAAGATAGGGATTCCGGCGAGGTATGTTAACCGGAATCCGGCGGCCTCTCTCCTTCTTTCTCCTTCTCTTCACGTTTCCAAGCTTGACACTCCTTGACTCCAAGTGCCGCTCCTCCCTTGCTCGAGATAGGGTGAGGAAGGATTGAGAAGATTATCCCCAAATGTGGCGAGATACCTTCTTTGGACGAGGGTGTCTAGGTTCAATGAACCGAGCTACCCAACTGAATTCAGCTAAGGGTCTCCTTCCTCGGTCGTAGGGGGTGAGATCGAGGATGAGGATCTCACGAGATGCCAATGCCACGTGCCTTGCTCCTAAGCTGCCACCTCACACCTTCCTTGGCTCAGAACCGTCTAGATTCAATGCACCAAGGCTAGCCGAGACCTCCAAGATCGCCCTTCCTAATTCGTTGGAGATGAATTAGGAAGGAAGATTGCACAAAGGAGATGGCAAGCTGCCTCCTCCATGTGGCGCCTCCCCAAGCCGCCACCCAAACATACATCCTTGCAAGCCTCCTTGCAAGATAATCTATCCCCGTCCCCTACCATAACGTTGAAGGGAGTTTGCAACTCGGTCTTCCCTTCTACAAGGTGAGCCAAATTTGAATTTAGAAAGTTGTGGGAAGCCCCCGAATCTAGAAGAACAATAACCTTTTGGTTATTAATCTTTCCCACTACTTTCATGGAATGCATCCCATTAGTTGTTAAGGCATGACAAATGCTTTCCTCTTGAACCTCTGGTTCCCCTTCTTCTTCCACCACCTCAGTGCCTTCTATAGCCTCTCCTTCGTTCCCTTCAAGCTCATCCTCTACGACTTCATAGAGTTGGAGGTGTTTGCATTTATGCCCGGTTGAAACTTTTCATCACAATAAAAGCAAAGCCCTTTTTTCATTCTTTCTTCCCTCTCTTGCCGGGATATGTACTTGATGGGAACATTGTTGCAAAATGTAGGCCGTTTCTCAAATTGTTTCGGTGGTGGTGGTGTTGACTTCATATCATTCGTATGGGGTTTGGCCTCCAACCCTGGCTTATGGACCTTCTTCTGAGTGTCCCTGCGCCTAAACTGCTCATCAATCACCTTTGCCAAAGCAAAGCACCTCCTCAGCTCGGTTGGGGGGTCCCTCAGCATCTCAATTTGTATGTCCTCGTTAAGACCTCCTATGAAATGAGCAATCTTCGATTCGACTAGTCGGTTCTTGACCATGCTAGACAACCTCTCAAATTTGGTTTGATATTCTTGGACGGAGGAGGTTTGCTTGAGATTCCTCAGATCAATCTCGTGATTGACATACGTAGTATCCCCAAACCGTAATAGTAGTTCCTCTTTGAAGAAGTCCCATGTAGCATTAGGGAAGTCTTCTTCCCAAAAACAGTACCACTCAATGGCCACCTCCTCAAGATACATTTTCGACAGATGTATCCTGTGTTGGTCTGCAATCTCTTGGCAAATGAAGTATTGCTCTGCCTTATAAATCCATTCCTTGGGCCTCTTCCCATCGAATCTAGGGAAATCCATCTTGGGCATGGGGAGCCTTGGCTCCTCTTGGTTTCGGCCCCTCCTTCCTTGGTTGAAACCAGCCTAGCGCTAGCCTCTCCCATGGCCATTTAGCATTTCGATCTCCCTATCCAAGTCCTCCTCGTAATCTCCCAATGTCATGGAATGGTTGGACCGGTTATCATGATGCCTCCTCAGCCCTTCTTGGTGATGGAAAGGCTCATGTTGTTGGTGTCTTGCCTCTAGGAAAGCTCTCCTAATCTCCTCAGGAGTAGGTCTCTCACCCCTTCGTCTGGCTCTTTCCCCCTCGTGAATAGGCTCCACATTGGTTCCGTTTGTAAGTTGAGGATGGACAATTTGGTGGATGTTTTGAGGTATGATGGGGTCATGATGTGGGTCATGGGTATGGGCTCTAGGTGGCCCTACCCCAAGTCCCCCAAGGCTAGCTCTCCTAGCATCCCCTAACAATGCCTCACTCACCACTCCTATGGGCTCGTTCCTACGATAGTAGGAGGAAGAGTGGCATCGAAGTGGGTTCCTCCTTTGCTCCAAATGGTTAAGTCGGCCATCCATCTGGGCTATGGTTTGATTTACACCAGCCAACTGGGTAAGACTAAGGTCCAACTTGTCGTTTGTGCCTGAAGGCTCTCCCCTTTCTACTACACGGGTCTCCTCAACCCAGACATGTTCGCCCTGTACCTCCACGGTTTCGGGCTCAATCGTCTTGGCATTGCGTGGTGCCATAGCAAATCAAACTCCAAGCAACTCAAGCAACTAGCTACTGAACTGAAAGCTGAAACAAATCTACTGAAATCTGCCCAAAAATCTTCTAGAAAACTGAAAACGAAACTGCTCAAAACAGAAATCCACTCGGCCTCAAGTCTGCCCAGCTCTGGCCGACCCTTCAAGATGCACTTGGGTGCCCTGTGACCACTTCTGAACCAGAAATCCAGCAAGTAGATGTCCTCCAACCGCTCTGATACCGAGGAAGAAGGCTCGTTGCTGGTTCTTCCGGTGACGGAATCCGGCCTCCGTCTCTCTAGTCGAACCTACAATGTCTTCCACACAATGTTCGAAGCTCTGTGTGGCGCTGGGATTTCCAGCCACGCCCTAAGGACCAAGACTCCACGCGGGAGGAAGAGAGAGATTCTCCGAAAATTCAATTGCATACTAACTGGTAGGGTCGCCCTTGGACACGGTCACGAATCCTCAAGATTGCCGCCGATGACCCTCTTCCCGGATCTAGGAGCTAGTTGTCGGATTTAGGAATTAAATGTTAATACAATAATGTGCTTCCCCGCCGGACTGTCACCCCGGCTTAGATATAGGTTCAGATTTACAAGTGAGGTTAAACCCGCCCAAAGCTTGAACCTACTACAGAGAAGTCTAAAGAGGGTGAAGAGGCTTAATACAATTGCGCGCGATACATCATTTAAACCTCTCAACTCACTCAACAATCCATCCTGTCATACAATCCTTAGTCGCACAAACCACACCCTTTCCCCTTAGGTGGTCTAAAACCTAGAAATCGTGTATCTGGCAAAGTGCCCGAGAGGGATTTCAGCCGGTTGTTAGTGCCAAAGGCAGGCTAAAACAAGTACACCCTTCCCCGATCTATAGGGGGATTCGTTCTTTACCTCCCAAGCCCACGCTTGGGGACTCCTCAAGCTCCACCAAAGAAGAAAACCGGCAGCTTAAGGACTGCCTTCTTCGGTATTTTCAGCTACGTCCACCTTCTCCAAGATAGCTCCTTCCTTGGACAGCAATAGAACGAGAGATATTCAAGTTCAATTCAAGAGAAATAGGGGAGAAGTGTTGTGGATCTAGTCACCTAGAATCACCGAACCCCTCGTTGATTTACGTGTAGAAGGGGGATGCAATCGCCAATTTCGCTTGGCGGACGCGGTTCCTTCTCCCCTTGAGTCGTTCTCCTCCAAGTTGAAGAAGATAACTCCACGGCTCCTATGCTCCATGCAATGAGAGAGCACAAGCAATCACGATCAAGAGTATAAAATCAAGAGAGAATTAGATCGTAAGTGCACTTCACCGGATTGTAATTGAACCCCTAGAAAGTGACGGAATAGGGGGAGGCAAGTGTTGGATGCGCCAACACACGCGTGTCTTCCTTAGCCCCGGGGAAGATAGGGATTCCGGCGAGGTATGTTAACCGGAATCCGACGACCTCTCTCCTTCTTTCTCCTTCTCCTTCACGTTTCCAAGCTTGACTCTCCTTGACTCCAAGTGCCGCTCCTCCCTTGCTCGAGATAGGGTGAGGAAGGATTGAGAAGATTATCCCCAAATGTGGTGAGATACCTTCTTTGGACGAGGGTGTCTAGGTTCAATGAACCGAATTACCCAACCGAATTCAGCTAAGGGTCTCCTTCCTCAGTTGTAGGGGGTGAGATCGAGGATGAGGATCTCACGAGATGCCAAAGCCACGTGCCTTGCTCCTAAGCTGCCACCTCACACCTTCCTTGGCTCAGAACTGTCTATATTCAATGCACCAAGGCCAGCCGAAACCTCCAAGATCGCCCTTCCTAATTCGTTGGAGATGAATTAGGAAGGAAGATTGCACAAAGGAAATGGCAAGCTGCCTCCTCCACGTGGCACCTCCCCAAGCTGCCACCCAGCTGGCCACCTCAGCACGAATCCCCAAGGAATCAGCTGAGATCCCACTCGAATCCTCCTTTTGCTATTCTTTAGGAACGTTTTTGAAGAGGATCGAATCACCTTTTGGCGCCAAGGACAAATGGCGCGCCTCCGGGCTTCCACGCGCTTCCTGCTTTCAAATGTCACTAAATGATGGCTTCAAAGACGGCGCCCTCAACCTCCACGAGCTGCCACGTGTCCAGCTCGAGCTACAGCTGCTGATCCACCTCCAATTCTGGCGCCAAATGGTGGGCAAGAGCTAGCGGCGTGCCCAAATGCTACTTTTTGGCATGGTTCAGCCAAATGCCAGCCGCCGGAACATTTGACATTCTTGCCCTCGCCTAATGCAGAATTCTTCACGTAATTCCCCAAATGTGCCAAGGGAAAATGGTGAATTATCCACCCACGAGCAGGCCCCGGCCGGAGGATGCCGGAATACCCCCAAATGTTGGCCGGAATTCAGTCCAACTCCATGAATTCTGGGAATCAGTCCGCTCAATGTCTAGAACTTGTAGAAACTAATTCAATGGGCAAATAAAGTCGAAATACCTTGAATTTTTAATATGTTGTAGAAATTTTGAATACAAATCCAACAGTATATAGCCCGCCTGAAAACTCCACCGGAATCGTGAGATATTGCCGACGCAAGTGGCGGTTCTGTGGTAGACTGCGACAGAACGGCGGCGACGGAATCAACGATGTTCCGTGGCCAAATTGGCCGACACATTCTGGTCCGATCGCTCTTAACTTTTACTATGTTGTTCCTGAGGATGTTAGCTTTCCAACAAGCTATAGAACTCCTCCAAACATTCTGTAAATCTCATGGGATAGGCATTTTAGTCGGAAGTACCTCTGTCGTTCTCTTCAGGAAACCGAATATAGCGTCTGAGTGGCGGCAGTAGTGAGATTTGACGGTGGATTTGTCCAGCACGCCGATGTCTGATCACTCTCAAAATTTAGTATGTTGTTCCTGCGCTCAAGAGCTTTCCAGGAAGCCCAAGAACACCCCAAAACTCTTCGGGAATCACCCGGAATAGCCTCTGCAGCAGAGACTATCTTCTACGTTCTCTTCAAAAATCCGACTCTTCTTCTCCGCCCGCAATTTCTTCTACGCCTTTCTTCTGCTTTCCACGATCTTTCTTCTTCTTCCTCGTCTTAACTTCCCCCTTCGATGCAGATTGATATGAGAACTATAGACGCCACACCCACCACGGTAGCAGCAGTGAAACACCAGGATTTAGGCGGCTGGGTTGGCCCAGCCGGATGCTCCCCGCCTCTCGCCCGTTGCTCCTTGCGATGAGTCTTCTTCTCCACGCGCTACCGCTGGTGCAACACTTGCCTCGCCGGAATTCACATTTCAGACTTTAGTATTTGATTATTGATTTGATTTGCTTAAAGTATTGTTTTTAATTCTTAAACTCGGTTTGGATTTAGTCTCGTATCGAGACACTTGTAGAACCGGTTCGGGTGTAGTAAACCCCAAACCGATACATTTGGTTATTATGCAATTGAATTTTTGGAGAATCTCTCTCTTCCTCCCGGGTGGAGTCTTGGTCCTTAGGATGTGGCTGGAAATCCCAGCGCTACACCGAACTTCCAACATTGTGTGGATGACATTGTAGGTTCGACTAGAGAGACGGAGGCCGGATTCCATCACCGGAAGAACCAGCAACGAGCCTTCTTCCTCGGTGCACTCCCTTCGACCACAGAAGGCCGAGGAGATCAAGAGGGCATGAGGAGGAGGGAGGCGCATTCAGCTGTCCACCAGGAAGCAGTCTAACACTGACCGACCCTTGCCACTTCGACGACCGGCGGCAACTCGTAGTAAGTATTGATCTCCTTGATACTTGCTGCATTTTGTTGGTTTCATTCCATTTGCAGAGATCAACGTGTGGATTCCCTTGAGCATCCGGGAAAAATCCTGCCTAAATCAAGAGCAACTCATGCGGTATTGAAGAGGACGAAGATCGAGTTCGTGGAGAAGTTGTGGAGAGTTTCCGGCGCATTCAGTCACTCTTTGGTGGCGGTCTAACACCGGGAGCTTCCTTGGTTAACCACGGACTGGGTGCAGTCGTTTCAGCCACTCATCACCATAGCAAGGGGCATAATCGTGGCGTGGAATCGAGGACAACAAAAGAAGAAGAAAGGAGAAGAATCGCAAAGAGGAGAAGAAAGGCGGAGAAGGAGTCGTGCGCGGAGAAGAAGAGTCGGATTTCTGAAGAGAACACAGAAAATAGTCTCTATTGCAGAGGCTATTCTGGGTGATTCCCGATGTGTTTTGGGGTGTTCTTGGGCTTGTTGGAAAGCCCTTCAGCCCAGGAACAACATACTAAATTTCGAGCCTGATCGGACGTCAGCGCGCCAGTCAACTCCACCGTCAAAGCTCACTGTCGCCGCCGCCACCGCTCAGACGCTGAATTCGGGTTCCTGAAGAAGACGACTAAGGTATACTCAATTCAAATGCCTATTCCATGAGAAATACTGGGAGTCTGGAGGAGTTCTATAGCTTGTTGGAAAGCTAACATCCTCAGGAACATCATAAAAAAAGCTGAGAGCGATTGGACCAGGGCGCACCATCCAATTCGACCGTGGAACATCACTGATTCCGTCGCCGCCGTTCTGTCGCAGTCTACCACAGAACCGCCACTTGCGGCGGTGATATCTCACGATTCCAGTAGAGTTTTCTGGTGGGCCACATACTATTGGATTTGTATTCAAAATTTCTACAACATACTAAAAATTCAAGGTATTTGGAATTCGTTTTCCCATTGAATTAGTTTCTGAAATTTCTGGACATCGAGCGGACTGATTGCCAGAATTCATGGAGTTGGACTGAATTCCGGCCAACATTTGGGGGTATTCCGGCGTCCTCCGGCCAGGGCCTGCTCGTGGGTGGCTAATTCACCATTTGCCCTTGGCACATTTGGGGAATTACGTGAAGAATACCGCATTAGGCGAGGGCAAGAGCGTCAAATGTACTGGCGCCTAGCATTTGGCTGAACCGTGCCAAAAAGCAGCATTTGGGCACGGCGCCAGCTCTTGCCCACCATTTGGCAGCTCAAGCTGGACACGTGGCAGCTCGAGGAGGTTGAGGGCGCCGTCTTTGAAGCCATCATTTAACGACATTTGGGAGGAGGAAGCACGTGGAAGCCCGGAGGCACGCCATTTGTCGTTGTCACCAAAAGGTGATTCGATCCTCTTCAAAAACATTCCTAAAGAATAGCAAAAGGAGGATTCGAGTGGGAGCTCAGCTGATTCCTTTGGGATTCAAGCTGAGGTGGCCAGTTGGGTGGCGGCTTGGAGAGGGGCCACGTGGAGGAGGCAGCTTGCCATTTCCTTTGTGCAATCTTCCTTCCTAATTCATCTCCAACGAATTAGGAAGGGCGATCTTGGAGGTTTCGGCTGGCCTTGGTGCATTGAATCTAGACGGTTCTGAGCCGAGGAAGGTGTGAGGTAGCAGCTTAGGAGCAAGGCATGTGGCATTGGCATCTCGTGAGATCCTCATCCTCGATCTCACCCCCTACAACGGAGAAAGGAGACCCTTAGCTGAATTCGGTTGGGTAGTTCGGTTCATTGAACCTAGACACCCTCGTCCAAAGAAGGTATCTCGCCACATTTGGGGATAATCTTCTCAATCCTTCCTCACCCTATCTCGAGCAAGGGAGGAGCGGCACTTGGAGTCAAGGAGAGTCAAGCTTGGAAATGTGAAGGAGAAGGAGAAAGAAGGAGAGAGGCCGTCGGATTCCGGTTAACATACCTCACCGGAATCCCTATCTTCGCCGGAGCTAAGGAAGACACGCGTGTGTTGGCGCATCCAACACTTGCATCCCCCTATTCCGTCACTTCCTAGGGGTTCAATTACAATCCGGTGAAGTGCACTTACGATCTAATTCTCTCTTGATTTTATACTCTTGATCGTGATTGCTTGTGCTCTCTCATTGCTTGGAGCATAGGAGCCGTGCAGTTATCTTCTTCAACTTGGAGGAGAACAACTCAACGGGAGAAGGAACCGCGTCCGCCAAGCGAAATTGGCGATTGCATCCCCCTTCTACACATAAATCAACAAGGGGTTCGGTGATTTCGGGTGACTAGATCCACAACAATTCTCCCCTATTTTTCTTGAATTGAACATGAATATCTCTCGTTCTATTGCTGTCCAAAGAAGGAGCTATCTTGGTGAAGGTGGACGTAGCTGAAAATACCGAAGAAGGCAGTCCTTAAGCTGCTGGTTTTCTTCTTTGGTGGAGCTTGAGGAGTCCCCAAGCATGGCCTTGGGAGGTGAAGAATGAATCCCCCTATAGATCGGGGAAGGGTGTACTTGTTTTAGCCCGCCTTTGGCACAACAACCGGCTGGAATCCCTCACGAGCACTTTGCCAAAGACACGATTTCCGGATTGTAGACCACCTATGGGGAAAGGGTGTGGTTTCTGCGACTAAGGATTGTATCACAGGATGGATTGTTGAGTGAGTTGAGAGGTTTAAATGATGTATCGCGCGCAATTGTATTAAGCCTCTTCACCCTCTTTAGACTTCTCTGTAGTAGGTTCAAGCTTTGGGCGGGTTTAACCTCACTTGTAAATCTGAACATATATCTAAGCCGGGGTGACTGTCCGTCGAGAAACCACAATATTGTATTAACATTTAATTCCTAAATCCGGCAACTACCTCCTAGATCCGGGAAGAGGGTCATCGGCGGCAATCTTGAGGATTTGTGACCGTGTCCATGGGCGACCCTACTAGTTGGTATGCAATTGAATTTTTGGAGAATCTCTCTCTTCCTCCCGTGTGGAGTCTTGGTCCTTAGGGCGTGGCTGGAAATCCCAGCGCTACACCGAGCTTCGAACATTGTGTGGAAGACATTGTAGGTTCGACTAGAGAGACGGAGGCCGGATTCCGTCACCGGAAGAACCAGCAACGAGCCTTCTTCCTCGGTGCACTCCCTTCGACCACGGAAGGGTTTAGAGGTCGAGGAGATCAAGAAGGCGTGAGGAGGAGGGAGGCACATTCGGTGGTCCAGCGGGAAGCAGTCTAACACCGACTGACCCTCGCCACTTCGACGACCGGCGGAAACTCGTAGTAAGTATTGATCTCCTTGGTACTTGCTGCGTTTTGTTGGTTTCATTCCGTTTTCAGAGATCAACGTGTGGATTCCCTTGAGCATCCGTCACTGTCGCCGCCACCGCCACTCAAACGCTGAATTTGGGTTCTTGAAGAAGACGACTGAGGTATACTCGATTCAAATGCCTATTTCATGAAAAATACTAGGATTCTGGAGGAGTTCTATAGCTTGTTGGAAAGCTAACATCCTCAGGAACAACATAGTAAAAGTTGGGAGTGATCGGACAAGGGCTCACCAGCCAAATTCGCCACGGAACATCGGTGTTTCCACCACCCGATGACCCTCTTCCCGGATCTAGGAGGTAGTTGCCGGATTTAGGAATTAAATGTTGATACAATAATGTGGTTCCCCCCCGGACAGTCACCCCGGCTTAGATATAGGTTCAGATTTACAAGTGAGGTTATATGAGTGAGTTGAACGGTTTAAATTATGTATCGCACGCAATTGTATTAAGCCACTTCACCCTCTTTAGACTTCTCTGTAGTAGGTTCAAGCTTTGGGCGGGTTTAACCTCACTTGTAAATCTGAACCTATATCTAAGCCAGGGTGACTGTCCGGCGGTTAAGAAGAAAACCAGCAGCTTAAGGACTGCCTTCTTCGGTGTTTTCAGCTACGTCAAGCTTGGATACGTGAAGGAGAAGGAGAAAGAAGGAGAGACATGCAAAGTGCCCGAGAGAAGGAGAAAGAAGGAGAAGGCAAAGTGCCCAAGAGGGATTCCAGCCGATCACTCCGGCCACACGTGCGTTGGTCTCATTTCTACCAATGTAAACTAGAGATTTTGATCATTTAAATCATTCGTTATGGACATTATAACAAGTGAAACATATT
>JAANDH010001953.1:0-22607 GCA_011799765.1 Nymphaea thermarum | reverse complement strand
CTCGTAAGGAAAACTCAACACTTTTATTTCATAACTAAAACAAGCATACTTACAGATATTTCATCAATTCCGGAAGAAGTTGATGATAGTTTACTACTGCTCGTCTCTGGAACAGACTCCATGAGACTTCTTACAAGACTAAATGGTTACGAATAAGGGGGTAGCTCTGATACCAAATACGGGGGTAGCTTAGAATAACCGTATACATTTAAAATAGTGTCCTCTATTGGACCCTAATGAACAAAAATATACATTTAAATTTTATAAAACAAATTGAAAACGTCACAAGGTGAAGTCAACTCCTTGTTGCCGCCGTTGGGGCAGGAGCAAAACAACGTATGAATACAAGTAGTTGTCTATATTCAACTCATTAAAGCTTGTTGAATTAATAATTAGTATATGCTTTCTAAGTTATAATATATATATATATATATATATATATATATATATATATATATATATATATATATATATAAAATTTTATGTGGTTGGTATGAGTTGAGAGTAGAAATTCTTTTGCAGACGAGTCACGGGTTGCGTTTAATTTGCCTCAATAATAATTGAGCTTTTTCTTTTCATTTCTTTACCTGAAAGTAATAAAAGCAGGGCCATGGGGAAGGTGAGAGAAAGTCACGGCCGCCCGCCGCACCGTGTCTTTACTGTAAATGTCTTCCATAATTTTTTTATTTTTTATTATTTGTGAACTAAGGGCATTTTAGTCATTAACTGTATTGGTGCCAAGCACTAAGGTTCGGTGGAAGGTGGGAATTTGGTTAACGGTACTCTCTTTTTTTGGTAGTTAATTTTATTCCAAAATTAGCTTTCTTCAGATTTCAATTTACTGTAAAAAAATACAATATAACATTTTGTGGGTCTTAAAGCTTTTTCATAAGTTCAACAAATATCCCTCATGCGGATCAAAATTATGCAAGCTGAAAAATAAAATTGCGTCTATCATTCACATGAATGAACACTCACTTACAGGGGCGGAGGGAGGGGGGGGCCGCCTAGGCCATGGCCCCACCCTGGCCAATGAAAAAAAAACTTTTATATTAAAAAATATTATTTTTTAATCATTCTATGTATTTTTAAAATTTAAATTCAGTTTGGCTCTACCCGAATCCAGAAGTTGGACGGTCCTGACTGCTCACTTATATGTAAGTCACAACATATATACAAAAGAAAATTTGATTGGACCACGATCCTGTCTTAGGACCAAATCATCTTAAATTGTGATGTAACACTTTGAGGGTGGGGGCTAAGTAGGTTGTCAGCCTTTGTTTCAAATGTCAATGTGTCAACTTGCGAAATAATAGTCATTAATGCGCAAGTTGAAACGAAATAGGAGAAATACCCAATGCACCAAAAGCAAACTTGTATCTTACGTAAACAATGGGTTAAAGAGAACCTTTTTCTCATGGCTAGCAGTGCAGTTAACCTAATCAAAAGTTATTCTCGAAAAGAAAAAAAAAAAACATCTTGTAACAGATCTGACTGTGAAAGTAGGTCAGATGGGCAGTCCAACTAAATTCAATGCAAGCTGTACTCATAAATAAACAAGCTGTTCCTTTCTTTTCAAACAATTTTATGATTTTTTTCACCCATATTTAAGCATTAATTCCAATCAAAATCTATAGACAAATGGGTGGTGAAGACAAAAATTATAGTTTTTACTATGAAAAGGAACAAGATATTTAGATTTTTACTTGGCTGAGATATCAGATGAAGTTCATGACAGACTCATAACATGTAGACCCCAAAATATTTATTTATTTTGGTCAATTGAGTGACTATGCACGTCAAAATATTGGGAAATGTGGAGCCAAAAGAATTAAATTGGAGGCATTGTGTCCCTTCGCAATTATTATTAATGTGATTTCATAAACACTATATATAATATTTATAAAGAAGAAGGCAGTGAATTAACTTATGAATATATACGAGTCCCCATGGTGGTCATTAACATCGCATTATTTAGCACACCTATAAGAGGTACTTTTTAATACTTTAAATAATTTAAGTACTCATAGCAATTTTGAAATAAAATAAAAGAGATAAATGGTTGGGTGTGACACTTTATCTTTTAAAACTCTTATCTCAAGGAATGCCAGATAATGGCAGATCTCATATTTGAGGCCGACGTAAAACTCTTTTTATGTGAGGCTCATCATGTAATGACCCGACCTTTCGAGCTCACACTCTTGGTTTGACGGATCCCAACACAGCTCCTAGCAATTTCAGTTCAACCAAAAAAAGGCTAGAGAACAGGACAACCAACTACTTTAACAACCCCTTATATAAGCCCTTGAAGATCTTTAAGAATTTTTAATGTGAAATTAAATTTTTGGGGTATTACACTAAGTAAAACAAATGCTAGATTTGATAGATCGCCTTCCTATTGGACTCATGTCAATGCCCACAGACACCAAACCCACTAAGGTTAGTACTCCTTTCAAAAAATTTTCTATCTCGGTCACTGGGTTCCAGGTATAAAAGATTTCAAGTCAGTCTTGGATCTCAGATTCCGAGAACTAAAGGATTTCAAAAGCAAGAACACCTTCATTTTTAAGGACTAAATCAAACTTTCATGCACCTGAACAAATAACATTTGCAGCAAGTATTTTACCAACATTAATATAACCTACTAAATTATGTTCTTGCCTCCCATTACATTTTATTAGTTTTTAATGTCACCTGAAAGGGCAGAAGCACTGCAATTTTTTATATTTTTTTTGTTTTCAGGTGATCAGGAAGTTTATGATCTATATTCAAACCATGCCTCAACTAGAACGTAACCAGTCCAGACAAACCAAACCAAGCTTAACCGCCTTTTCTCTTGTTTCTCCTTTTACAATGCAAACTCCATATGGAGAAAGGCTTCTCCGCCTAGTTACAGATGTCTCAGGGAAGGCAATCCTTTCTTTTGCACGATCATCATTGTCATCGACAAAGAACTCAAAAGGCTTCTCAAAGTTGAGGAACTACTCGTGCAGGCTTCCCCAAAGCAAAGAAAGAAATAACGATGAAGTTGAACAAAAAATTTTGATTGAATTCTTAAAGGTTGCTGATCTTTAATAAAAAACTACCTCAAATGACTTTTCGTGAATCCATTTTATAAATGAAAACTAACTAACTTAAATTTCTATATGAAAACTTCACAAATTACACTCCCAATCTTAGACCATCTCTCATGAAAGTTCTACAAATAAAAACTAACTTTAAAATTTCTTTCATTAAATTGCGGTTGTTTATGTGCAATTGAAGTGATTAAATGCGACAAATTTAAGTCTGAGTTGGTTTTCTTCATAAAGAACTTTTATTTCTAATATACTGCCGTCGTTCCGAAGTACTTGTCACTTGCACGGTGGAGAGTCCTTAAGTACATCAACTGAGAGTTGCAGTTCAGCTGGAATTCTTACGGAGTGCCATAAGTGATGCATACAACCCATTTTTCATGCCAGTGAGCTCTTCATGGCTCCCTTCCTCTGCAATTAGACCATTCTTGATCACTGCAATCAAATCTGCACCTTCAATTGTCGAAAGACGGTGAGCAATCACAATGGTAGACCTGTTCACTGTTCACTGTTACTTTGTCCAGTGCTTCCTGAACTACATGTTCTGACTCTGCATCTAGAGCAGAGGTGGCCTCATCAAGTAAAAGGATCTTTGGGTCCTTAATAATCGTCCCCGCCATGGCTATCCTCTGGTTTTGTCCTCCAGATAGTTGAACTCCTCTCTCGCCAACACGAGTATCATATCCTTGTGGTAGACTGGAGATGGAGCCATGTGCATTAGCGGCTTGTGCTGCTGCAATGATCTCTTCTTCAGTGACTTCTCCTTGCTTACCGGATGCAATAATAGCACGGATTGTTATATTGAATAACACAGGATCTTGATTAACTGGTCCTGTTTGCTGCCTCAACCATTTTATCTGAAGCTTTTGAATTTCCATTCCATCAAGTAGTATGCACTATGCAGCCTGAGTCTGGATCATAGAACCTTACCAGCAGAGACACAACTGTTGATTTCTAACTATCACTTTCTCCAACAAGAGCAACAGTCCGCTGGATAACAATTTCAGTTTCATATAATAGATGGAGCCTGCAGCTGTAACCATCCATGCATCTGACATAAAAGCATGAATTATAGAAAAGAAGTGCAAATGAAATGGCAGGTTGTGCTTCATTTTATGAACTTTCAGGGCATGTTTGATTGCAGGATAGTGCTTCATAGGCACACTTTGACCATGGTACATTTAAAACCAAAAACTGGGTGAAGAAAGCTGGACCTCTTCCTTACCAATTTCTTCACCTGATTTCAAGTGTAGAAAGATATCTTGTATGGTGGTGAAAGTGGGCTCGGTCTTCCTACCACGTGTTTGATTTTCCTTAGTACGGTGAGTATAGCCAGATGTGCCCTGAAGCACTACGATTCTAGAACAGCAAGGACAGTTCAACTTACTGTAAGCAGAAAAAAAACATGGGAAGTCTTCCATGAAGTGGATTGCCTTAAACAATTAGATTTGAAGAAGCAGTGTGAAGCAAGAATCAAGAAGTGAATCACAAGCAGGGAATCAAATTCTTTGGAAAAGGGGTAGCATAGTGGGTCTTCTACCCTCAATGACATTTATTCATATGTTTATAGCAAGACTGCATATGTATGACTATAAAATGAGAGTTTAAGGATCAAATTTTGATAAATAAGCTTGGCTAATGAGGCCCAGCTGTAAGCTATTCATACCTTTCGAGAAGAGACAGTAGGTGAGAGGTCACTGAATATCTGCACGTCTTGCCTAGATGGATATTTAAAACTGACATGCTGAAACACTATAGTAACCTTTTCATTAGGAAGTGTATCACCTGTTTCGTTGCCTGCATCTTGATTTTCGGTCAAGGATTGAAAAAACTGAAGCTGCAGCAATCTGTGCTTTACTTGCATCTGGTGCCAAAGCACTTGTTTGTGAAACTCCATATGCTATCAATGTTAAAGCACATATAGAAGAAGCTATAGTATCATCGTCTAGAATAAAACCACAATGTGTAAGAGAATAGTAATTAGTATTTTTTGCTCATACCCTAAAAACTTCTGACTGTGGACTGCCTATAAGATAAGCACTGGCATAAAATGAGGCAGCATAGGCAGAAAAATAGAAAAAGAGATATAAACCAAATGCGAGACCACCAATGGTGGCTTGTCAAATTCCATGCCTCCTAGGTGCTTCACATTTTTTCTTATAACGATCCATCACCCTTTGCTCAGAGCAAAAAGAAGCAACAGTTTCGATGCTACTAACAGCATCAGTTGCTATTTGACTTGCTTCCTCATACATCACCTATAATAGCCAACACATGTACATTTGTTAAGAAACAAATTTCATAAAGTATAATTGGTTTCAGATCCTGAGCACTAACTTGATCAACTAAGACAAAAGCGTAATAAACCAATAACACAATGCCACTGTTTATGATGTCACCCCAAATAAAGATTAACCTTGGCATCTGCAGTGAACCCTTTCAGAAACTTCATCTGTGCAAAAGTATGCAGAGCAAAGGAATCAATGCCATAATTATGAGACAATTGCGAATTGGCTATGAATGCAATCAAGAGTCCTGCAATAACAGTTGAAATATTTTGCACCAGTAAAGACTTTGCACTTTTGCTGCATCCGATGACAATCCTGCACCAATGGCCCCACTGACGAGGAAAAGAAAAAAAATGAATTACATTAAAAGTAAAGGTACTTTTGAGAGCATCATATGGGATATATTTCATATTTATACGTGTACCTAGAGTTTTCAGAATCATCAAGCCAGCTAATTTCTTGGTGAGTTATCCTCTCAGAAGACATGGCTAGAATTCTTTTGATAAGTTGGGCACTAGCGACTCCAAAAAAATCATGTCTGTGTAGGTGAAGCAAGAAAATAAACAATTCCTATAACCACATATATAAGGGACCAGAAATTGGCATCCTTTTGAAGTTGGTCTGGTGGTTGAAAGAATGCAGTTATGAAGATGGACACCATGAATTGCAGCAGCAATACAGCCTAGCATCAACATAGGAAGCTCTGGCTTGTCCAGGCATGCTAGACAGCACATTGGGGTCTCCTTGTTGTCCTTCTTCGAGGCATGGCAAAACTATCCACCAGTTTTTTCTTCTTGTTCTAATTTTCCCACACACACACACACACACACACACACACACACACACACACACACACACATATATATATATATACTATCCACCAGTTTTTTCTTCTTGTTTTAATTTTCCCATATATATATATATATATATATATATATATATATATATATATATATATATATAATAGATCACTTGGGTAAGAGACAAACCCATCAAATGAATTGTTATTATTCTTTTCAAGAATTTTTACAGTCTAACCTTATAGATATGATTTTAAGAATGATTTGGTGAGAAGCAAATATTAAGTTATAGTTTTCTTACTTAAGTAATTTTTTTAATAATTAAAACCTAAATAACTCTTATAACATTAAAATTTTGATAATAGAAAGTTTTTTGTTACAAAAACGACTTAAATTAAAAGATAATTTATATTAAATTAGTGTTTATCAAGACATTAGAAGGTTTTTATTTTGTTTAAAACACTTTTTAATATAAATTTAAGAGGTCTACTTTTTATCCCTTATCAAACGGTCCTTGTTTACTAATCACTGATATATATATATATATATATATATATAGTCAACCTGCCATCTAAGTAAGACCGTCAATCTAATGCAGACAGATGGTTGTAAGAAAAACAATGATAAAATGGTGTAAACTAATATTAAATGATGAAAATGACCATCAATTTTTTCTCTTTACTTTTTTTTCTTAAACATCCATCAAGTTGGATTGAACTCTGCATAATAGATGGCTGGGTGACTCTAAAAAACTAGAGTCACCATTCAATTTTATTATATGTACATACATATACACACACACCCACATGAGTCACATAGCCATCTAATGAAAGTAACAAAAGTATAAACTAATACTAGATGACGAAAAGGCCCATGACATTTTTTTGATTATTTTTTTCTTATCGGTTACTAATGACGAAAAGGTCCATGACATTTTTTTGATTATTTTTTTCTTATCGGTTACTAATGTTAGATCAAATGGTTAAATGGTTGGATGACTTTGAAAAAGTAGTTACTATTCCACGTATATAATTTTGGGAATTATGTCATGCTTTCATCATGAAATCAGCATTCAAACACATCATGCCAATGGTAAGCGTGATGCAACCCCATCGATCGAGGAATTTTGGGATCTATTGATTGAAACTTTTTATGATCAATCAGTGGTTATATTGCAAAATCTATGGTCTCAGTTCAGGATACTAAATGTACAGGGATTGGTTTCTTTTGGATTCATGTTTTTATAAAATCTCTGTGTGCGCGCGCGCATAGTTAAAAGAATAAAATATAAAATGCTGACGGTTGATAATGACGCAAACTGCCGTAGAAGGATGACGATTGATTTGATAACTCGACTGAGTTAGGTAATAAATTTTTATAGCACATTTTTTTTTATAAATAAATAAAGTTGGTAAATTTGTAGAAACTTCATATTTCTTTTTTTTTCGTCAAATAAAACTGAATAGCATGCAATATGAGAGTTTGTAATATTTCAAAATATTTTTTCAACTAAAACTTTAATAACATGTAATATGAGAGTTTGTAATATTTCGCAGTTTACTTTAGTATTCAACAATATGCAACAAAAAAAGAATATATGTAATTAGTTGACGATTATAACGGACTGGATGAATCCCAGTAAACGGACGATCCTAGCCAACCAACAAGAACTTGGGATTAAGGTTGCCTTCTCTTTGAAAATTTTTTCTGCGAAAGAATTCATTAGAGTGAGAGATTTCTTACGTTGGAGACGGCATGGACTAGGCTTCCATGGTCGGATTGAATAATTGCATTGATGAGTTTCCCCAGCAGAATAGCCATCAGAGGCATGGCAGTCCATTGCAAATCGCTGAGATTGTTCCCACAGCCATCATCAGAACGTCCAGTCTGTCTGCAAAAGCGAACAATTTGTGGAAGTGAACAGAGTGTTCTCCTCGTTCCCACCCTCCCCTCCCTTCTCCTCTGCATCATTCCCTGCCTGTGAACCACCACCACCATCTCCATTCCTTATGCTCTTTCACCTTCTTCTGATACCTGCAATCTGAAAAGAGACCAGAATGAACTTGCGACAGTGAATCAGAGCAGCAAGCAAGAAACCTGTAAGCTTAATTCCGGAAAGAATGTTATATTCTATGATCACAAGAGATCAACCAAGAAAGAAGATTCATATACACAAAATCTGTTTCGCATGGCAAGCACTCATTGTCACAAAAACTTTTTAGCCTTTTAAACTGTGAGGTTTTTCTTGAATATAATACCGTAACATCGAAGAAAGAAGATCCGAACAATAGATTTCTGAATCCTGATATCGGTCTTAATGAACTTCAGTGATAAAAAGCTGGAGGGACGATGATATTCGATGGGATGAACCAAATTTCAAGGCGACTTCAAAACAAAAAACAATCAGGATAGACGTAGAATTATGAAAGGCAAACGCAATAAGCAAGTGCCAGCTTACTATCATGAGAAAGTTTGCAATGCCTATGACAATGGGTATATATATATATATATATAAAGAGAGAGAGAGAGAGAGAGAGAGAGAGAGAGAGAGAGAGAGAGAGAGAGAGAGAGAGAGAGAGAGAGAGATTCAGTTTAAAAAATTCAAATATAAACCTGGACCATTTAACTTCGAGTTTTTTATATGGGATTGTTTACACATTATTACTCTACTGAAATCTTTATCAAACTAGCGTATGAAGAATATAATAATTCGATTAACAAAGAAATTTGCTTCCCATATTTTTCATGGCACATTTGTTTAGTGTTAATAAAAAAAAAAATCCAACATTTCGAGCTAGACCCAACACTACCTATATATATAATTATAACTAAAGAGAAAAACGTTCTTAGATACAAAACAATAGATTACTTTAACACCTAAATTCTTTGAATAAAAGGCTTATAGTTAGCCTTAAAAAGAGGACTCTTCCATTCATTAGTAGCTGGTTTTTGAAGCCATGCTTTGTAATTGCACCACAACGTTGAATTAGAAGGAGTATTTTAGTAAAGAACAAGTATATGGGTTTTCTATAATCATAAACAACGCTTGCCTTTGTGTAGTATGAAGGATTTGCCTTTTTCCATTGATTCCTGCAACTTGAACTAATAAAAAAAAAACTTGAATAAGGTGTTGGACTTCAGAGCTGTCTACGTTCTTGGTTGGCCTTTCACCTCTAGCACCAGAGGGCTGCACATGAGCCCAGTCGAGTTGGACCAGCTCAAGATCAAATTGACATTGAAAGCTCAAGCTCAAGCTAGACTTGAACTGAGTTGAGCTCGGTAGAACAACTTGTCTCAAAGCCAACGTTTGTCACATTAAAAAATTATACAAATCAATATTAAATATTATTTTGCTTGAATATATAACAATTCAAATGTACCAAAATCTTCAACGTGGGACTGTTTTCAAGCTATCATCTACGGAGTCGCATGAAATGTCTTAGTTACATTAGTTTGGCTCGTTAGGCTGCTCTTACTAACAGTCATCTTATTGTCTTTGGGCTTTAATGAACCATTTGGAAGATGGAACAATATGTGAGTGTCCAATGAATCTCGTCCAAAGGTTAGGGCAGATTCATGGAACACTAATTATAGTGTCCAATGGATTTGTTTCAATTCTTTGGATATATTCGTGGAAAACTCACATACTATTCCAGGTGAGGGTTGTTTAGTAACAATAATAGAGTACACTATGTTACTGTACCATGAACATGCTACAAAAAATTGAACAAATGCATAGAACCCTATAACAAGTTGAATATACTCTGTTCTTTTGAACAGATTCAAACGATAATAGCAATATGTTGTTGTCATCAAATAGGCCTTAAAGTATAATCATGCGTGCAAGTTGGCTATATTCAACATATTTTGTCATTTCATGCATATTTGTTTATTGACGTTGATCATACAAGTAGTGAAAAATAAGATTGACATGTTGTAATACCACCAAAGTGCTTGTCATGTGTTAATTATTTCTTTGGTTTACTATAAAGGTTGATCAATTTCAAGGTTGTATGCTTGCATATATGCATCATTACATATAGTTATTTCTTCATATCATTGGATAGTGGACTCTGCTTTGTAAAATGTTAGTAATAATGCTTATATTTTGAATGTTTGATTATCAAGCATACATAAGGGTAATATTCACATTAAGAGCAGTAAAAGACTTAGATAAGAGTGCATTTGTGACCATCAAAATGGCATAGAGCATGAGTTATCTTGTATTCTATATCGCTTGGATTGTACTTAAACTTATTGAAGTGCTGTGTTGTACCCAAAGGTAGTCTATCATGTCCAAAGTTTAAGTAGAGTAAAATAGAAGACACACTCCAGCATTTGGCATGTAGTGCCTAAAGGTGCAATGTCCATTTGTCATGGTTTTGATTGGATTTCTTAGTTTTACCAGTTATAGTTAAGGTGGAGTACCTTTGTGTGTTAGGGTTTTATCACCAAAGTGGTTCCCTAATGACCCCTTGTACTTGCCTTGGAAAAAGTAAATATAAAAAGCCTTGAAAATTTATCTTTCCATCAAAGTCTTGTATTGAAGAAGTTCTCTTGATTAATAGTTTTAAGTTTTATTGGATAAGAATGTCATCAGCGGTCACATAAAGAGTACCTAAGGGAGTCATTGAAGATGCACCAAATTTTTTTAAATTCTTTCCCTCTTCCTTTTTCCAACCGTTTTTCCTTTTTTCACTGTTTGGTTTGAAACTTTTTCTGGTTTTGTTTTTCCAACTCGGTTGAGCGTAGAAAAGGATGAGCTGAGTTGTTTTTCCAACTTTGCTGTCTTCCGCAGATCTGTTGCCACACATCGATTGGGCCCCATCCGGCTCCTTCATCTCCTAAGCTCAAGTGAGTGGGAAAAACAAAACCATAAAAAGTTTCTAACCAAATGGTGAAAAATGGAAAAACGGTGGGAAAAAGAAAGAGGGAAAGAAAAACCCTAACACCTAGGATAGTCGTTGTAGCGTAAGTTGGGATGTTTTGATACTTTTCCCTGAATCTGAAATATAAAAAATAGTGAAAACAAGAGAAGAGGAGACGAGGTCGATGCCGTTCCACATCAAATATGGAAGCAAAAATTGTGCTTAGCATCATCTCTATCTCTTTCTATCGCGATCACTTTCGCTTGCTCCCTTGCTCGGTAGAATCTCTCTGTCAATTTTTTTTTGTTTCGCAGCAAAAAAACCCTAAGTTCCTATTTCCTGCCATTGGATGGAGAATTGAATCGAATATTTGAATAACTCCGAAAACGTATGGACAAATAACGAGGTCTCCATCGAAATCCCTATAATCAAGCATCTAGATACAAATCCACGAAAATTCAGTACCTAGAGTTGATGTCGGAAACAAAGCATAGTTAATCAAGAGATCTGCAACTTTGCCAAGCAGCAAAAACACCAATCGAGAAGAAGATCCAACCAACTCCTCCCTCGAGTCTCCTTTTCCCTTTTCTCATCATACAATTTATCCGAAATATTCGATTCTTGCCCCAATCCAATGGCGAGAAATCGGAACTTAGGATTTTAGTTGTAAAATTCAGAGAAAATTTGACAGGGATCTACTGAAATAGGAAAAGTGCGAAAGCACCACAATTCTTGCCTCCGTATTTGATGCGCCGCAACATTTGTGTCGTCTTCTCTTCGCTCATTTTCACTCTTTTTATATTTCAGACGAAGTATGAAATACGAAAACACCCTCAAATTTTTGCTTCAATGACCGTCATGTTGTACAAGCTGCAAACGGTTAAAGAGTGAAGACACTTAACCTCAACAATCTTGTCCAAATGGCCAAGGACATGAAGGTCATTGGAGCATACATTTTGGGGTGTTTTCTTATTTTCAACTTAATTTGAAATATAAAAAAATGAAAAGAAGAAAAGAGAAGACGACGTAGATGCCGTTCTGCATCAAATACGGAAGCAAGAATTGTGCTTGGTCTCATGTCTCTCTCTTTCTCTAGCGATCGCTTTCGCTCGCTTCCTTGCTTGGCAGAATCTCTCTGTCAATTTTTCTCATAATTCTGCAGCAAAAACCTTAAGTTCCGATTTCCCGCCATTGGATTGGGAAGAGCATCAAATCATAAAGCAAAGAGAGTTTGATAAATTGCAGGAAAGGAAAGGGAGAGGAGACTGGAGGGAGGAATCAGATGGATCTCTGTGCTGCTCCGGCAATGCAAATCTCTTGATCGGCTATGTGTTGTTCCTAACTTCGTCACTAGGTACTGCATTTTCGTGGATTTGTTTCCAGATGCTTGATTTTGCAATGATTTCAATGGTGGTGTAGTTAACTGCGCAAATGTTTTTGGTGTTCCCATGCTTGATTGCAGTTTCATCAGTTTTTTGTGTTCCTTTGGGTAGGTTGTTGTTTCTTTGCCTGGTTTGTAGAGATCAAATGTTTCCTCTATTTTAGCACCCGTCTTAACTACTCACTTCCATTGCCCTTGTGGATTTAGGTGTGCATATGGTAAGATGGAGCAGTCAGAGATTGTTATGGGTTGGCAAAGAAAGTAGGTGGATGCAATTGCCGGTGGCCAAGGAGAGCAGCCGACCAGAGAGAAAACCCATGGGAGGAAAAAGAGAAAAAGGGTAGTGTGGGAAATAGCCATTAGCTGCACCAACAACTTTTACTGTCACAAACAAAAACATTAGAATTTTGACCAAACCATTACTGCAGAGAAACTACACGTCATTTGATGTAAAGAGTTGATCATTCATGAAAGTGTTGTTGCCAACAACACTGTTTACTGATGTTGCAGGAAAACTGAGAAATGAAGTCAGAGCAGTGCAATATTATTACTGATATGCTCAATTGAGTATCATAAATGGCCAATTATTATTGACATAGAACTAACGGCATCAATAAAGACACCGACTTTGCTGACATCCCAAGGAAAATGTCAGTACATGATGTTGTTGTAATTTGATCACACGTTTAGTGCATCAGAGAATATTTTAGTGCAAGGCAAACTCATTTACTAATGTAGCTGGTTTGAAATGTATAACTGATGAAACATTGAAAAAAAATCAATAATTAATAAACAAAAACAACAACTTAAACAAAATTAATATAAGAATGATTAAAAAGAATATTGGGGTAGCATGACGCCTAGCCCGAAAACCTTCCTAACAGGTGATTTTTGGCGACACGAGAAAATTTTGACAAGAGAAAGCCCCATGTATTTAAGCATGTAATTGAGACCATAAAAGTAAAAAGAAGTTAGCTTATAGACAAAATACTTCAAAAATGGATTACTCAGAAAAGGCAAGCAAAAGAAAAGGCACACATCCTTGTTGTCGACAACCAAAAGATGCAACAACTGTTGTGTGGATAAGAGAACGACCACTTTTCAATGACCATGACTGTACACCAGTGCTAAGGCATGAACATGAGAATGCACAAGTGAAGAGTGTTTGTGGAAAGAGATAATGTGAGGTAGCATCTTTTTCCCAATGTTGGTCACTAATACCATGGAAGGCTAGCAGTAGAGGATATCTTTTGCAAATTCAAGATTGCCAAAGATAGCATTGATATGCAAACAAGAATTTGAACTAGAGTTTGTTACTCGATCGTTTCCCTCAAGCAACTTCTTCAAATCCACCAAGTATCTACCTATGGCTGCCTTACAAAGTTTGGAACCCATCCCTCCTTTCTTTTTACTCATGATCTCTAAGCAATGAAAGAATCGAAGCAAGCTAGAAATATATAGTGAGAGACAAGGCATAGGGTATGCCTAGGCATCACATTTACATCCATTATTTCTATGGTTTGCTAATTAATTTGTAGATTCAAAAATTTTCACAAAAGTGGAAAGGTATCCTACAAGCTATCATAAGTTTCCTTCTTTTTCATTTTAAAATCTGCACCATCCTTTTTCTATGGAATGCCCTTTCTATCCTTGACTTTGTCATATAATGAATCGTTTTATTGTGATATTTGGATTTTTTTAGCTCATTGGAAAGATATGACATCTTTTCTCCTTGTCAAGGATGAATATTAGAATCTTTAAACTAAGATTTTTGCAACTACATCTATTGTTATCTTCTATGGTAGCATGAGCTTTAACATGCTCTCCCAAATCAAGCCAAGACATCCATGATAAAGGCAACATGATAAGTTCATTAGCTAAAAGAATATGGTAGCCTCTATATTGAGAAGAACATTTGTATATGTTATTTCTACAAGTTGGTAACAAATTTGCAAAATGTGGAGAATTTTTACAAAAATGGGAAGAGCTTCTAGTAGCTCTATTGCTACCACTTGTTTCTTTCTTTTTTTGGTCGTCAATCTACACCTTCCTTTTCCAGCAGAAGGACTTTTTATCCTTGGCATTCATGTTACAATACTTAGTTACCATCCTTAAAATTTTGTAGCTTATTGAAAAAATATAAAATATTTTTTTCTTATGGAGGATGGATACTGTGAGCTGTCATAACAATATTTCTGCAACTAACTTATCCACCATTATCTTCAATAGCAGTATGACCTCTCACATGCTCCCTCAAATCAACCTTGGGACATACATGATAAAGGCCATATCATGAATTTATTACTTAAATATGACAGTAGTAGTACATAGTGACAACAAGTATATCCATCAATTCTGCAATTTGAAAATGAATTTCAAAATTGGAGAATTTCACAAAAGTGGAAAGAACATTTGCTGTCTCTTAACAGTTATCATAAGCTTCCTTGTTTTTCATCATGAAATGTGCACTTTTTTCTACAAAACGACCCTTATGTCATTGATTTCCATATTGTGAAAAGTTTTGTTATCAACTTCAAAAATTTATCCCAACAAGTTGAAAATATATAATATTTTCCCACTCCTTAGCTGTTCTAGCAAGATTTTTTCTTTCATTTCTCCATATTTTATCAAAATTTCCTTGCAGTTCTCTTGGTTAGGTGCTCTCCTTGCCATTAAAGTGACGAAAGGTTTGAACTAAGTAAAGCTGCATTAAATTGCCAAATGTTGCTTAGACAGATAACGGCCTTGTCATAACTTGAGTAGTCATAATACAATAACTTCTATTCTTTTGGTGATTTGAAACTAATCTATCATTTTGGGTGGTAACTGGTTATCTTCTATTGGAAAACAATTTTTTTCTATGAATTATAATTAATCCTATGTCCAATTTCTTTTTCAGATAGGAATGAAAATAAGAAGGTGAAACAAATTAACTTACATGCACTCTAGCATTTGCAATGGCTGTTACCGAATCATAGACATAAGGTATGACCATTTCTTTGCTCATCCTTTGAAAGAAGCTGTAGTTGTAATCATATCTCTCCAATTTCCCTAATGATTAATTAACAACGACGGTTGGAGGTATTCAACTCCCCAACTCCCACCCTCATTTAACAACAGATGGGTGGAAATTCCACCCATTTCTCTCTCTCTCCCTCTCACCAGTCACCACTTCTGCCATCAACCGGGAGCCGACCAGTGGTATCCGCCGATGCTGGCAGCTGCTGCTGGTGATGGGATTTAATGAGAAGGGGGAGAGGGTTGTGCAAGGGAAGGAGGGAGAAAAAAAAAGAAAAAAAAATGGACATAAATATATATAACATATTTATTTATAAAAAAACTGAACAATAACTCTAAATCTTTTATGACATCTATAGACATAAAATTAAAACAGTCCATCCTTTTATTGTAATTTTTTTTTTCTCCACCATCAACTGGGAGATGACCAGTGGTATCTGCCAATGCTAGCAGCCGCTGCTGGTGATGGAATTTGATGAAAAGGAGGGAGAAAAAAAAAGAAAAAAAAAAAAGGCAGCACACATATAATATATGTATTTATAAAAAAACTGAACCATAACTCTAAATCTTTTATGGCATGCTGTTGCCAGCAGCACCTATGCTGTGGAGGAAGGAGGTGTCACCCCAAGATTCCAAAAGCAACACTGAACCTTTTAGTGGAAGGGATGAAGGGGAGAGACTTTGGCCTTCAGTCGGTGAGGGAAACTCTTCCAAAACTGTAATTTATAAGAAATTAATTTTTGAGGCAAATGAGTGATTATTTTTAATGTTTCCTTATCATAAACCATGCTTGCTTTTGTGTAATATGAAGGATTTACCTTTTTCCATTGATTTCTGCAACTTGAACCAATTAAAAAAAAAAGAACTTGAATAAGGTGTTGAACTTAGAATTGTCTACATTCTTGGCTGGCCTTTCACCTCTAGCACTAAATAGGGCTGCACACGAGCCGAGTCGAGCTCGAGTTGGACCAACTCAAGGTCGACTTGACTTAGAAAACTCGAGTTCAAACTCGATTTGAGACCAACAGAACAAACTTGCCTCAAAGCCAATGTTTGTCACATTAAAAAATTATACAAATCAATATTAAATATTATTTTGCTTGAACATATAACAATTCAAATGTAAAGAAATCTTCGATGTGGGACTGTTCTCAAGCCATCATCTACGGTGTTGCATAAAATGTTTTAGTTGTGTTAGTTTGGCTCGTTAGGCTGCTCTTACTAAAAATTATGTTATCGTCTTTGGGCTTAAATAAGCCATTTGGAAGATGGAACAATATGTGAGTGTCCAAGGAATCCAGTCCAAAGGTTAAACACTTGTTATAGTGTCCAATGAATTTGTTTCCATTCTTTGGATATATTTATAGAACACTGTTTCCATCCCCAATAATTTATTGGTTTTTGGAGTGCTTCAGAAAAATGAGAGAGAAAAGGACTTACCTGTCGGTACGAGGATCGACTCTTTCAGGCACATTTACCGAGAATAATCAATCCAAGAGCTATGTTTATTCTTGATGCATTTCACTTTGGCTTATACATCTTTTTCATTCTAAATATGCGATGTGATGGTTTGGAAAGTGTTGAAGATTTGATAAGAAAGTTTTGAAGAAACATTTGAGAGCACAAAAGTTTTGTTTGAAAACATTTAAAGTATTTTGAAATCAATCTAGTGTTCTCTTAAGAACTTTAAGTAGATTCGAAATTTTGTTCTAATTCAATTACTACCTAATTAGACATCTATCTCCTCTTGCTTAAGTTCTTTTAGAGATGTACTTGTGATCATTGGTGATGTTAAGTGAATGTAGATGTATGAATGCATTGATACTACATGATTAGAAGGAAATCATTCATTCCTACCATGACATTCATCTAAAAGCATTCGTATGACCATATACATCTAAGTTTGTCATTTTATAATTGCCATAAATATTTTTGATGAAAAGAAAAAAAGTTTTTGAAAATGAAATGAGGTTGTAAACCATCAAACATGATTCCGATATTAGGTCATTACTTGAGCTCTGGTCTTGATGAAGTAGGCAAATGAGAAATTGAAACCTTAAATCACGGGAAAAAAATATTTGAAAGAATGGAAAAGAGGAAAGACTTTGAATATAAGACAAATTTGGAGAAAAAGAGAAAAAAAGAAGATTTTGAAAATCACAAAAAAAAAATATTTAAAAGAAAGAAAGATACATAAACATACTTATATATATATATATATATATATATATACATACATACACGAAAGCTTGTGAAAAAGTAGTTTAAATCAAATAGAGAAAGAGAAAAGATTTTAGAAGGGGAGAGAGAGAGATATTTTAAAGAGAAAGAGAAAAAGAGAAAATGGAACACACATACATGTATTCATTTATATATGTATGTGTATAAGAATTTGAAAAAGCACATATTAAATCATAAAGAGAGAAACAAAGAAAGGTACCCATGTACACGTGTGTATATATATATATATATATATATATATATATATATATATATATATATATATGTTTTCATGAGAACGAAAGTCAAGTAATGACTTGAAAATATCTGACTTCGATTTTTTAAGTAGACTGGAGAGAAACTTGGACTCATGTAAGAGCCTAAGTTAAGTCTCCAAGACATCAATAGAGAGGGTATTTGCTTTTAAAAATCTTTTGAAAAATTTGATTCTAAATGTTTTTGTATGTGAACATAAAAACATGATCGTTACAAGAGCATATATTTTTGCCACGCATGTAGCGCGATGCGCGATAACGCGCGATAGCACGCGTGAGCAAGCGCATGACATGCACCATCGTAACGCCTGATAGCATGCACGAGCGTCGCGTGACGCAAGCCACTGAGCTGGCGGGCGTGCTCGAGCACGACATTGCGCAGTTTAAAAAAATGAAATAAATACAAAATGATATATAACGAAATAAAATAAAATAAGATAAAATAGATAAATAAATAAACAAAAAGGGTTTTTTATATAAAAAACATAAAACCATTTTTTATTTCAAATGTGTATAAAATTGGTTTTTGTTACAAATGAGTGGCCGACCATTTTGAGTGACTCATGGCTGGTTTTAAATCTAAAAATAAGTCATTTGTTAATGATGTTCTTGATATGGCGTATTTATTCTCATCGCAACTCCCATGTGCACAGTGGCAGGATTTTGATCGAACCAACTTACTACATATAAAACATAGTATATATTAGGTTTGGTGATGGATAAATTTGGCGATCATCACTCTTCAACTTGAATCCCAATGCTGGGGTGTCAACCATTTTGTNTTGCTCATAACATCATTAGCAAACTTCATTTGACAAAGTGGATATCCTTTTCGATTATAGGCTACTTCAATACCAAAAAAATATATAGCAGTTCCCCAATCAATCAATTCAAATTCACTCTTTAGAAAGCTCTTTACTTGCATAATTCCTTAATCATCACTTCTTATGCAGATCATGTCATCTACATATAGCAGTAACAGATTGGTCGCCGATGCATTCTAGTGAGTGATTTAAGCTCAAAAATACATTTTTTAGCACAAGACAAATGACAAAGGGAAAGTTTGTGCAAGTGCGCATGACACACATTGCACAAAATTTGTCGTTTTAATATCGGGTTTGGATTTTGAGTTTGAAATTCTGGATTTAGATCTAAATTCGGATTTTGGATCTGATAGTTGGATTTTGGATCTGATAGTTGGATTTTGGATTTGAATCTTAGTTGGGTTTTGAATTTAAATTTTGTGTTTGGGTTTGGACAATGGTTTATAAATTCATTTTGGATCTAATAGTCGCAAATTTGTTTTGCATCTAGGATTGAGTTCAGGATCCGAAGATTAAATCTGAATACAATATTTTTAGAAAAATTTGGGGTGATAACAAACCCTCACATACTATTCCAGCTAAGGGGTTGTTTACTCTATGTTATTGTACCATGAACCTGCTACAAAAAATGGAACAAATGCATAGAACACTATAACAAGTTGAATCTACTCTGTTTTTTTGAACACATTCATATGATAGTAGCAATGTGTTATTGTTATCAAATGACCCTTAAAGCATATTCATGCATGCAGATTGGCTATATTCAACATATTTTGTCATTTCATGCACATTTCTTTATTAACGTTGATCATACAAGTAGTGAAAGATAAGATTGACATATCATAATACTAACAAAGTGGTTGTCATGTGTTAATTATTTCTTTCGTTTACTATAAGGGTTGATCAATTTCAAGGTTGTATGCTTGCATCATTACATATAGTTATTTGTTCATTATCATTAAATAGTGAATACTGCTTTGTAAAATGTTTTGATAATGCTTATATTTTGAATGTTTGATTATGAAGCATAGATAAGGGTAATATTCACATTAAGAGCGGTAAAAGGCTTAGATAAGTGTGCTTTTGTGACCACCAAAGTGGCATAGTGCATGACTTATCCTGTATTCTATATTGCTATATGTGTAGTCTATCATTTTCAAAGTTTAAATAGAGTAAAGTAGGAGACATACACTCCAGCATGTGGCATGTAGTGCCCAAAGGTGCAATGTCCACTTATCATGGTTTTGTATGGATTTCTTAGTTTTATCAATTATAGTTTAGGTGGATGACTTATCTTGAACATGATTGATCATCCTCAATTAGTCTTATATGCAAAAAATCAAATACAATCACCAAGAAATGAAATGAAATGCTAATGGGGTTAAGGCCAAAGTAGGGACATGATTTATCATTGGCAACAGAGGATATTCAAGTTATTGGAAAAATGCATCAATTATAATCATAACCAAACGATGATGTGTCCCATCACGGTCGCCATCTGTTTGCATCCCAAAATTTTCATTGGTTTTGGAGTGCTCCAGAAAAATGAGGTTTTGCTTTGAAATAGGGAAGAAAGGGACTCGCCCGTCGGTACGAGGATCGACCGTTCCTGGCGCCTTTACCGGGGGTAATCAACCCAAGGGCTATGTTTATTATTGATGCATTTCGTTTTAACTTAAACATATTTTTTTGTTCTATATGCGGTGTAGAAAAATATTGAGAGATTGATGTTTCAAACTTTTGAAAAGACTCTTGAAAAGTTGCTTGTGAATGTGGAATGTTTTGGGAAAGCTAGAATTAGTAAATATCATTTGAAAATTTGAGAAATCATTTTGAAATCACTTTAGTATTCTCTTAAGACTTTAAGTAGACTTGAAATTTTGCTATAATTCGGTTACCACCTAGTTAGAGCTCTATCTCATCTTGATTAAGTTCTTTTAGAGATGTGATTGTGCTCATTTGTAATATTGAGTGAGTGAGAATGCATGGATGCATTTGCCCTATATGATTGAAAGAATGTAAAACATTCCTACCACAACATTCATCTAAAGTCATTCCTACCACAACATACATATAAGATTTCGTTGTTATAATTATTGTATATAAGAAGGAAAAGTTTTTGAAAAGGGATAGGGATTGTAGACCATCAAGCATGATTCCAATATTGAGTCATTACTTGGTTTGTGGTCTTTAATGAAGTTGGTAAGTAGAAAGTTCGTGAGAGGATAATGTTAAAAAGAATACAAGAGATAAAACACTCTTATGAAAAGAAAGAGAGAGAGAGATAAAGAAAGACATGCATACATATGTACATACCATCATACATACACATATATGAAAGCTTTAGAGAAAAAGATGTATTGATTTGAAGAGAAAGAGAAATTTTAGAAGAAAAGAAGAATATCATATGTATATATGGGTTTGAGAAATTTAATAAGAGAAGACATTTGTCTTGCAAAGAAGGATAAATATTTGAAAGAGAGGAAATGAAGCACATGTACATACGTATTTATACACATATGAAAATTTATAAAATGGAAAGTGAAAGCATAGAGAGAGAGAAAGATGAGAGGTCATCATGTTGGCATAAATGTATATGACATGTATATACATTCATACCTTCACAAGAGTAGGAATCAATGAACAACTTAAAATTACCAACTTCAAGTTTAATGTGGGCCGGAGGGGAGCTTGGACTCATGCAAGAGTTTAAGCTAAGTCTCTAAGGCCATGTTAGAAGGTTTCTTTTTCAAAATGTTTTGGAAAATATGATTTATATAAGCATATAATGTTATTATTTAGTTTGTTGTAAGAGATATATTTCTTCCACCGTTGGGTATGGAAGAAAACAAGCAATATAATGATACACTCATTAGGGTTCCTAATGGAGGATTAAGAATGAAACTAGCGCAAAATGACATGCAAAATGCATATTAACATGTACATTTTTGTAAGGGTTCATCCCGGGTTGGACAAGTCCCAACCTCAAAAATCAACATGAAAATAAAGAATTCTCAAACCATACTCTCATTCTCACCATACATTCACATGTAAATGAAAAGCCAAATAACTATGCATAAATAACATATGAACAATGTTCAAGGAAGGAAAGAGAGAGAAATGATGATGGAAAGAGAAAGATTCAACTAAGAGGAAGGACATGATGTAACTATGAAATGATATACCACCTCATCTTCTCATGTTCCCGGTGTACTTGAGTATAACCTTTTGACTCTAAAATAGAGATTGAGAGCTATCTCATTTGGCCATGGAGAAATGAGGAAGAGAGAAAAATAGAAGGAAGCAAAAGAACAACAAGAATGTATTCATGAAAAGAAAGAATATGATTAAAATGAAAGATCATCTCATCTTTCCATGCTCTCGATGCACTTGAGCATAGTCTCTTGTCTCTAAAAAGAGATTGAGTGCTATCTCCTTTAGCTATGGAGAGAGGAAGATAATGAGAAAATGTAGAAAGAGAAACGATGCTATATTTAATAAAAGAGAAAACATGATTCAATCATGAAATAAAAGATCCTCTCATCTTTTCATGCTCTCAATGCACTTGAGTATAGCCTTTTGTCTCTAAAAAGAGATTGAGCACTACCTCATTTAGCCATGGAGAGATGAAGATGAGGAGAAAATGTAGAAATAGAAACGATGCTATATTTAATAAAAGAGAAAACATGATTCAATCATGAAATAAAAGATCCTCTCATCTTTTCATGCTCTCAATGCACTTGAGTATAGCCTCTTGTCTCTAAAAAGAGATTGAGCACTACCTCATTTAGCCATGGAGAGATGAAGATGAGGAGAAAATGTAGAAATAGAAACAATGTTATATTTAGTAAAAGAGAAA
>JAANDH010001952.1:30008-43119 GCA_011799765.1 Nymphaea thermarum | reverse complement strand
TCAACTTTTTCAAGAGATGCCTTCTTCACATATTACATGAGTTCTGCATCTTCTCAAGTACCTCGCTCAGATCTGGAAGCATATTTAACTGATCCAATAGAACGATCTCGGTCTAATGAAGACTTCAATATATTATCTTGGTGGAAGGCAAATGAAAATAAATATAGAGTTTTATCCAAAATGGCTCGAGATATCTTGGTAGTCCCTATATCTACAGTTGCATCTGAGTCTGCATTCAGTACAGCTGGAAGAATCGTTAATGATTATCGATGTTCAACCACTCCTGAAACTGTTGAAGCACTAGTTTGCACACAGAGTTGGATTCGTGATGAAGATATCTCATGTGAAACGTAAGATGTTCATTGTTTAATGTTAAATTTTAATCATTTTTTTTGTCTTTCATGATATACTAACATTGTAGTTTGCTTGTGATGATGTGTTTTTTGTAGTTTTGAAGAAAAGGAAGAATCTTCTGGTGACGAATTAGCATGAATTATATTTCATTATGGTAAAACATTTCTTTGACATTTTATAAAATCTCTTTGACACACATGCACACATAGGTTGGTTTCTTATGCTATAAGCATAGTGTTGCACCATATCAAATCAATCTTATTGTCTTTATCTCTTTGCTTTCTCATGCAAATGCAATGGGTGTGGTTGTTACAGTGAAAACACATATGAAGGCGAAGGATGTCACATAACAAAGCTTGATCAGATTTTGTTCAATGGGAAGACAACGCTGATGTTGCTCTTGTTTGCTCAGCCCTCCTAATATATATGTAGCATGCTATGTGGGTGGGATTTGTACTCTTTTCCTGCCTTGGTTGTTAAGGTGGTTTGGGATCTTGTAAGTTCGGAAAGGAAGATATCATGTGCTGTTTGGATAGCTGGTATTATCACTAATATGGAGACACAGTGTTCAATCATGTACTTTGACACTATTGGAAAACAAGTGCAACTTCTACGGATTTCTTTTATACTAAGGCTGCTTTGCTTTGTACTTAGGTTCTAAACTTAGATGCTATTATGTTTTTGATTTTGTGGAGCTTTAAAATACTTCATGAGTCCGTACTCCACGCCCATGTAACTATGTAAGGTTTCTTACAATGAAGATCTGTTGTTTTTACATGGGAGTTTATGTAATGTGGTGCCCTGTCCGATGTAACTATGTATGTTTGGGATAAATGGTTGTTATTTGCTTCAAATATCATATGAAACAACCATCTTATAAAAAATTATTGGTTACATGGTGATTATAGAAGCAAACTGAGCCAAGAAACAGGTTTGAGAAACAAGCCCGGCCCCAAAAATTCTTGGCCCGGCACGCCCAAAGCCCAACTGAGCCCGCCCGGCCTGTTATTAATCGGGTCGGGTCGGGCCGGGCCTTGGGCCTTGACCGAAGCCCGAGGCCCGATATGACATGGGCCCGGCCTGGCCCGTTTAGAAACGGGCCGGGCCTCGGGCCGACCCGTTTCAGTTTTTGGTGAATTAACAGTTCCTGTAGGTGCCCAGCCCTAATTCACATGAACATCAATCACATACATTCAATCATATACATTACATTTTCATTAACTTTAGTGAATTAACAGTTCCTGTAGGTGCAACACAGGCACGTGCACAATGCGGGCGGCCTACAGCCGAGAGACAACCCCTGTGGTGGCCCATAACAGTATGGATCCATTTCATCCGCTGCAGCGGTAGAGCACTCATCCATGGATGTGTGAAGTCCAAGGAGAGATACTCAGCCTTCCCTAGAACAACCAGGTTGGGAAGGTAGGAGCCCAATGCTCCAAGCACAACACACAACAGAACCCTGGGGCCTTGCACCGCCTGCGCTCAGAACAGGCGAGACCAGTGGCAAAAGCGGGACGTCTCCCAAACACATAGCCACATCCCACTGGCCTCTCATATCTTATTCATTCATTCTTATCATTAGATTAACACATTCACAAACTGACTGGCTAGCTCATGAGGTTGGTGCACCTACACCTCCAATTGCCTCCACACGAGGTCTACCCAAATCATTAACAGTCATTGCTAGCTGTCATACAATACGGGTACAACTACCCTCCAATTCAATCATTTTCAACATTGCCTGCAGCAATGTGTATGCAACAAAACAAAAACATTGACATCATTCATCATATCAATCATATCTTCCAAAAAACTTAGCCAAACCACAAAGAGTAGTCTCGATTTCTGATTGGCTCGTAGTTGTTCTATGCAGTTATCATTCTAAGATGCTTTCTAATGCACATTTGGGGTCGAGGAGACACTCGACTCGATACCCCACTTCATCTATCCTAAACAGTTATCAATTTTAGCATGCACATGCAAATGCGTGACATTTTCAAAACAAACTACTCATAGCCTTTCAAAACAGTTCATGTCATATAGCAAAGCATACATATACTCATTCACGAAACAATCATTCAATTTACATCACAATCCTAGGATCCTGTGATCCTAGGAACACACAATCACACATTTGTCACAGACAGGGATTTGCCTGGAATGCCGCCATGCTTGTGGCGCGCTCACAACTCTTCAAAATGCCTCGAGCTTCGAATCTGGCAGCTCAAGGTCGACGGGACGTGCCCTGTGTACCTGCAGACATAAACAAAATATAAGATTCCTACTAGATACCCAAACAATTCAAACAAGTATAAAACAAAATCATTGAGGCACGTGTCATCGCCTCAAGAGGGTGTCAACGGGTAGTATCGACCTACAAGCTCTCCAAAAGGCCTCCTCCTTACATCTCGACGTTGCCACCAAACATCAAGACCCAAAGCCATCAATCCATCCACCACTAACACCTTTCTCAAAACTTTCTTTAATCAAGGCGTCGACCCCAAAGGCACATCCAACTTACGTACGTTTTCCCTATTTGACTCCAAGACGCACCCATTCACAAAAACGTGTGCTACATGCTCACTAAAACGGTCCTAAATTTACCCACAACAACACAATCTCTACCATGCTTCCCTATTGCTTCGAAAATCAACTCATCATACTTAAATGATCAATATAAGCATGAATAACCGCTTCTCCGTCACAATCCTAAACTTTCCCCACAAACAAAATCATTAACATGCATCCCAAAACATCAATTCTAAACTCTAACATGCATAAACGATAATTATACATGCTCCAAAGGAAAATATACAATAAAATGGGTTCAATCACACCTTGCTCACCCCAAATCAAGAGTCTAGGCTGCTGTAATCCTTCCAGCAGCCACCTCACGAGTCCGACTGTTCTCCAAGCGGCAAAAATCCTTCAATGTCGCCACCACCAAAGCCTTCTATTCTCTGTTACTAAGAGAACGATGCACCGTCAAACTGAAATTCCAATCCAACAGCCACAACTTAAAAGAAAAGCAAAAACGTGCTCAAGAGGAGGAGTTCGGCTAAAGGATTGGTTCGGTTGAAGATGAGGGACACTCAGAGTGAGGGAAAAATCGGTGGGACGGAGAGAGGGCATGACTGAGGGCTGCCAGTAGTAGCAAACCGACAGGTAGAGGGTTCGGGAAAATGGGAGAAACAGGCAGAGGGGAGGGAAAATCGAGCAGGGAGAGGGAGAAGGAGGCAAGAGAAGAAGGGAGGAAAGCTCAAGCAAGGTGGAGAGGGACAGTGTGTGGGAAGAGAGAAAGCGTTGTAGAGAGGGAAGGATGCGCAGGAAAGGAGGGGAGAAGCAGACAGAGAGGGCAAGAGAGAGGGAACTTACCCACGTGCTGTCGTCGTCGCCACTGCCGTCACCACCTCCGTCGTTGTCGTTGTTGCCTGCACCACCTCCGTCTTCTTCTTCTCTGCACTGGCCCGAGAGCACCCAGGAGATAGACGAGAGAAAAGAGGGAAAGGCGAGGGAGAAGAGCCCCCGCGTTGGACTCTTTCACGCCACGGGTTCGGGTCCGGGTCTAGACCCGATCCGGCTCACCTGCAAAAGCCGAGCGCTACAGAAAACTTGTTCAACTTGAACTGAGAGCACAAATAGTTTAGTTTACATACATGTATTTTTTGAATTCAGAAGCACAAAGCTTAACTCATCTTTTTTCATGCCTTTCATATGAACTTAAAACATCAAACCAGCTACACTTAAATAAAACAGTTGCAGCTTGTAGTCCTACTATGAGCCAAGTAGCAACATGCAAGTAACTTTTGTCTACAACTCAGTAATTAATTTTTCACCCAATCATGCAGAATTCATGACATATTGCACAAACCAACCAAACAAGCAAACATACCAAAGCTTATCATCCAGCTTCTACACACTATTACCATGGTTTCTCATAAGTAGTAAAGACACAAAATATTTAACATATTCCAACTATTATTAGATACAGTATGCTTATACATCACACCACGGAACCATCAAATTGTAACTTAGACAACAAAACTACAAATTATGAAATACAAAATCAAAAACTACTAAATGAGCTAAACTAACATTCAATTTAACAATATCTTTTTCCTTCATACCTTTTCCCACTTTTTTTAATCGTCAAAACCAACTTATGCATTATGAACTGATACAAGACACTTTGTTTTATTGTAACTATGAACAAAATGATATCAACCAAATGTTTTAAATGGTGTCTCCAGAGGTAAGGGTGATTGCATCAAAGTTCAAAAAGAAAATACTACGTCAATGTCAAGATGAGGGGCTGATCTAACTATACTGCAGTATTACTTCAAACAACATAAGAATTTAAATAAATAAGTCATTCACAATATAGTATGATACATGAAAATCAATGCATCAAGCAAATTCATGTAAATATAAAGAAGATAGCTACATCATCCCAGATTGCCCTGGTTTGTCTAGGGCAACTGTTTGTATGCTTAAGTAGAAAATCTGAAAAAGATAAACAGTGGCTATGATGGTCCGAATTTCTTACTAAATCAATCATGTAAAGGAATATAAGTATTTCTTTTGGGATATCTGAAATAAATCAGTGTGAAAAATGAAAAAATTAGTGAACTTGATTACGATTGAGTTAAATCAGAACACCTACAAAGCACTATCACCTAGCTTATTCACTTCTAACCCTCTGAGTTGCTCGTTGAATTGCAAGTCACTTTCGTCGATGATAGTATCCCTTTTACTTCCAATAGAATCCAAAAACTGCATATGAGTGTAGTAAACAATGAAAGTAGTCAAGCTAAAATACTGAAAGATAACATTTTAGAACTCCTTCCAAACTGAGGACATTGGGGTTTATGGCTGAGCACAAGGGTTTTGGGAATAGCGAGTAAGAGGAAAAGCAAGATTTATAGGGTTGGTTGGGGCCAGAGGGTATTAATGTAGAGAAGGGCCAAGTTTGTGGTTAAAAAAAGGAAGACCAGCTGCTTTTACTGCCTTTCAATGGAGGAAGAGTAGGCTTTGTTGGTTAGGTACAAAGCATTAGAAAGAAAAGAATATGTATGACAATGGTATGAGCCCACATGCTGTAGAATACAAAAGGCCCAACACACCCACTACTAATTGCTTGCTCAATATTCCACCATGTCGTATGCACATGTATGTGTGCTTTTGTTGATGGCATTCCCCTTTGCTGCAGGCACTAAAGAACCATAGGGCAATTGTATACACAAAGCAAGAAAAGAAAAAGCAGAAACAACTTTTACAATTGCAAGCAATCTTGTCGGACTCGTATAAATCTATCATCAACAAGTAGTCGTGCCTGATAATGCACAACATCTCGATTATTAAAGAACACCATATGAAGCAATCTTGAGCCATCACCCACATCATGTCCTTATAAGTTTGCAAAGATACAACACCTACTTAGGTTGAGAAAAGCCAATTTCCAGTTTTTCTACTCATTTTTTTTAATGAACGTTGGTCAGCAATTGCTTTGCTCAATCTTAGTGGATTCGGCAACAGCTTGGGCTTTTGAAATATCAAAGATCTCTTTTGCTTACGTGATGATCCCATGAAGTTACTTGTACTTCAGATAACTTCATCTTATACTCTCAAGAGAATCAAGAAAGAAACTTGAATCAATAGAAGACTTATCAGAAGTGATGGGTCCCAACATTATTGCAGCTACTAGTAAGACAAAATTTTAATAATATAAGATTTAAGTTACTATAAAGGTTCAAAGTACTGACAAACTTAAAACAATATCTTTGTAAAAAGCTAACTTGTACTTTTATATGGGCACTACAAAAAGTATTATTACCCTCGTGTGAAAAATTAAATAAAAAAACATCAACTAAACTCAAAGCTACACTTGGACTTAAACAGAAAGCTATTATACTACAAGTAGAAAATGAATTTGAAGGCCATGGTAGCAACCGATTGTCCAAACATTGCTAGGTTCCCTATGAATCGTTACTCTCACAAACCAAAATTTATAAGTATGTGTATTGCCAATGGCACCAAATCATCTGACTACTCTTGTGAAACCATAGCTTGATGTTACCCACATGTCTTAACTTGAATTTAAAAGCCACATGTGATTTCTCCTCTGCTCTAAAAAAAACACACTCGCATAAATAGAAAAAGGATATTCATATATTTACATGATCTTAATCTAATATGACCTACATCCTTGATTCCAACTCATCTCTCAATACAACTTTTTTCTTTAGAGTGAGTTTTCTTTAATACAAGTTTTGATGTACATTGACCCGTAATATGGTTTGTAGTTCTTTTTTGTCATTTTTCCTGCTTTCATCATCTTTCAGATTTTTTCACCATATGTGTTGCTCCTTCCAACAACTGAGTCTTGTATACCTGGTCTTTTTCATGATAGGAGGTTATGTTCAACCTTAATTTTGATCTTGTTGTAGATCTGAAGTAGACCACAATACAACACAACCAGGTTACGTTTAGAGCAATTCTAGAGAGCTTAGATCCCTAACTAGAACCTTGAATCAGAGTATCCAAGTTGTAACCAGAACAAATTCCAAACAAAAACATAGAAAATGATATACAAAGTTCAAATACACTTAGAATCAAATATTTTCCATTCATGAAGAACTTAATAATTTATATATTAATTTCATCTCTTGAAAAAGATGAAAACATTCAAACCAGATTCTTCACATCAAATTCATCAAAATAAGAAGATTTATGGATGACTTGGAGAAACAAGCAGTGGTAAGGGCAAAAATTGGAATGAGAAGTGCATGAACCATATTGAAAGGATGAAAAAGCAGTGGTGTATAGGGAAAAGGGAAATCATCCTCTTCTCTCTTCCTCGTGTCAGTGTCTACAGAGCTTGTCACCAGGTCAGAGCCGCTGATAAGAGCAACTGGACTCCTCTTCTTCTGATATTCATTGAAAGGGAAGTCCTCTTGTTCCTTTTTCATAGGAGATCGTGTGAAGAGAAGGATTGTGAGTGACCACACCAAAAGAAAAGACCGATCACAACTTGGTGAGAGAGATGCAGAGATTGGCAACTGGAGCAAAGAGAGAGGACTTTTAACTCTGGTGGAAGCCAAAGTGAAGAGAGAGAAGCTTCGTAGAAGAGGAGAGGAAAAATAAAAATTCACAACAGAATGAAAATTCATGGTTAGGGTTTGTCTAAGGAAATAAGAAACTGTCTTTTGCGAAATGAAAATGGTTTTCTAACACATAAGGACCTTCATTTATAAAAAAAAAAGCACAAAACTGTAAGATGAGAGGACTTGTTGTATTCTCTAACAAGGATGTAGTTGTGTTTGGAAAGACGATCAATTACTAACGCAGTGCTAAGCTACACTTGGAAAAAAAAAATGATTACTAGTGAAGGGAGCTTTAATGTTAAGGAAGGCTTCTTTTCTAATGCATGTTTCATATATTTGAGATGGCCATAACTAATTCTAACTCACATTCCAACTGTCTTAGTATAGGCTACAATTGTTGTAGTGTATCAAATGTTCATATGTTTAGATTGAAATGTGAAAAAAGAAAAGTCTATTCATAATGGATCCACTATAGGGAAAATGACATTTACTAACACAGCCTTTGCATTAGTAAAGGTCTCCTTTAAGGCAACAAATGTGTTACATGGTTTTTTACTAAATGTCCCATTGCAAAAGGCTTTTCCTAAGAAAGTGTCGTGTTAATATTTACTGTTAGTTGTGTTATCACCCTAAATTTTTCTAAAAGATTGTATTACTCCAACAAGATTCTGAGTTATTCCAACCATTTTTACAATGGATCTAATTTTGGACCCGAACCCAACCTACACCCAAGACACACTTATATATCCATATCTACGTCCAATTCATGACTACTTGATCCAAAACACATCTCTAGACCCATGTATGAGTCCAAACGCAAGATTCAAAGTCCAAAATCCAACTTTAGACCAAGATTCATATCCAAATCCAAGTCCTAGGTCTAAATGCAGACCTTGATCCAAAATATGAAGCCAAAGTCCATAACTAAACCCCCACGAATGAAATTAAGTCCAAACTAGGAAAATAGACCCATAAAACCACTCTCAGATCCAAATTATATCCAAAATGAAAATCTAGATCCAAATCAAGAATTTCAAACTCAAAATCCAAAGTCAAGACCAAAACAACAAATTTTGATGCTATCAAGTGCTACGCACGCATGCACAGACCTTCCTTTTGTTTTGTGCTTCAGTCTCACGCCAAAAATGTGTTTTGAGCTTAAAGCATTTACCTAATCCTTGATCCAAGCCTTGGGCATCGAATAGAATGCGTCGGGAACCAAGCAAACCTAATCCAGATCTAAAACAAGCCCGGAATCACTCAAAATGGAGTCTTCTCCCTTTGTGACAAAAGACCATTTTACCCTTTAACATTTTAAAAAATAATTTTTTATGTTTTTTTTTTTTTATGAATGGAACCCCTTGGAGGCTAGGGAGGCAAAAGCCACCCCTTATTGGTCCAAAATAAGCCAATAAAGGGGGCATTTTGCCCCTCTCCTCTTGCAAGTCTGCCCATGCCAAGCGCATGTTGTTGTGTGCGGTAGCGCAGTGCTAGGTGCTATTGCGCTTGGCATCACGCACGTGTGCAGCCAATCATGGCTTCTTGAACGTGGCCATGCCAAGGCAAGGCCTACGCACTGCACAAGCCCTTCTTTTGGTTAACAAATGCCCCCTTTAGGGTGGTTTTGGTTTGATGGGTGGGCATTATCCCTGCCCACCCCCCAAAAGGGTATTTGTAGGGCTAAAGACCAACCCACTTGGTCAAAACCTATTTAAAAAAAATTAAAATTATTCAAAAATACTTGGAATTTACATGAAATATTGTTAAATTAAAAAAAAATGAGTTTTGGCTCCAAAACACCCTATAAATACCCCCACAATCTTCTCTCTTGGGCAGCTAACCCTTGAGAAATCTCTAGCATTTTCTCACTTGAAGACTTAGAATTTCCCTAGCACTTCCTCCATTTCTCTCCTCTCATCTTCTTCTTATTCTCCAACCTTGGGAATATGCTTCTCCAACTTTCAACTCTTCAAGGGAGCATGAGGAGACCTCTTGAAGAAATATCCTCAACATCTTGGAGCTTCGCTCGAGAAAACCCTAGGATCATCCAATGAAGGAGACTCATTTCTAAAATCCTTTCCATTAGAGATATGTAGTGTTCATCTCATTTTTATTTATTTTTGTTTTCCTCCGCCACCTCCATATGGTCATGCAAGAGATCTTTGATGATTTCTTATTTGGAGTCAAGAGTTACTCTCGAGTGCACCAGGAGTATGAGAAAAGCGAAATAAATTTTATTTCTTCATTTATTTTTGAAATATGCTTCTTACATTTCTTTGTTGATCATCTATGTTTGTGATGAGTTCATGGGTCGTAGACTTATTTTTCTTAATTAATATGCAAATGAACGATAAAAATGAGTGCTTGGGTTAGGATTTCTTCATCATTATATTGATTTTGAGGTTGGGATTTGTCTAACCTGAGAAAGCCCTTCGCGAATGTGTAGATATTAAAATGCATCTTCATGAGATTCCCACATTTAGCTTTTCTCTTAATCACCCAATTAAGGATCCAAATAAGAATTTTCTTACATTGTTTTCCATTTCAGGTGTGTTTGATTTTCTTCCATACTAAATGGTGGGAGAAATAGATTTCCTTGTAATAGATGAAATGATTATCATTTTATGCTCACGTATAAAAATATTTAGAATCATGTTTTCAAAAGAATTTAGAAAACAAGAACCCTCTTCATGAGGCCTTGGAGACTTAGCCGAGGCTCTTGCATGAGCCCAAGTTTCTCTCCGCCTACATAAAAAAATCGAATTCAGATATTTTTCAAATTATTTCTTGATTTCAATTTTCATGAAGGCATGTGCATATTATTATCTCTTTTTGTCATCTTCTCTCTATGATTTAACATATTCTTTTACCAATTTTTTTATGTATGCATATAAATAAAAATATGTGTATTTTATTTTCTCTGTCTAAAAAAATCTTCTTCTACCTCCCTCTCTTTCCCTTAGATTTAAGATCTTTCTTATATAAGGTTTCACATATGTACATATGTGGAGCAAAAATATATATATGCACCTCTCTCTTTTAAAAATAAGACTTTACTAAAAATCATTTTTTCTTTCATTTTTTTCATTCTTTCCAAATATCCTTTCCCTAAGGTCCTTCATTGAAACCAAAACTTAAGTAATAATCCAATTTTAGAATCATGTTTAATGGTCTACAACCCCATTCCATTTAAAAAAAAAATTCTCTCTTCATAAAAGTATTTACACAATTATATAAATAAAAATAAAAAACTTAGATGTATGTGATGGTAGGAATGCTTTTAAATGAATGTTATGGTAGGAATGAATGATTGACATTCAATTATATAGGGTCAATACATTCATACATTCACTTGTGAAATTCACAAATGATCACAAGCACATCTGTAAAGGAATTTAAGCAAGATGAAGATGGGGTTCTAGCTAGGTAGTAACCAAATTAGAGGAAAACCTTATTCTTACTTAAGTTCTTAAGAGGACACTAAATCAACTTTGAAAAGTGTTCTTCAAAATATCTATATAATCTTCCAAAGGTTTCCAAATGATATTTGCAAAGATTTCCTCTATTCATAAATCTCCTAAATCAAAATGGTTTATACTCTTAAATGATCTTTCAAAATTTTCTCATCCAAAAGTTTGAAATATCAAATCTTCAATATTATTTCCAAGCACCACACCACATTTAGAATGAAAAAGATGTGTAAGTAAAAATGAAATGCATCAAGAATAAGCATAGCCTTGGATTGGTTACTCCTGGTGAAGGCACCAAGAATAGTCAATCCTCGTACCAATGGACAAATCTCTTTCTCTCTCTTTTTAAAAATAAAATTTTATATTTCTGCAGCATTTGAAAATCAAGTAAATTTTGGGGATGCATAGATGGTGACTGTGACAGGACCCCACATCATTTGGCTATGATTACCATTCATACATTTCCACTAACTTGAATATCTCTCATATTGCCAATGTTAAAGCTTGTCCCTTTCTTTGATCTTGACCTCATCGGCATTACATTTCTTGGTGATTGTGTTTGTTTTTTTGCATATAGGACTAATTGAGAAGGATTAATCATGTTCACTTAGATCTAGAATCAAATAAATCATCCTCAATTTAAGACTTGATTGAAAACAATGTTTATTCTTCTACTTATTTTAGTTACCATCTTAGGAAACATTGCATTAGAGACAACTGATTTTGTATATTTCAAACCTTCTCCTATCTATTTATCCTGATAATCACATTGTCAGGCTTGGTCTTACGCAGTAGCATAAGGCTAAGTCTTACAGCTGGACCAAATTTGAAAAGTGACATTCAAAATATCTATATTATCTTCCAAAGGTTTCCAAATGATATTTGCAAAGATTCCTCAATTCAAAAATCACATAAATCAAAATGATTTACACTCTCAAATGATCTTTCAAAATTTTCTCATCCAAAATTTTGAAATATTAAATCTTCAATATTATTTCCACGCACCACACCACATTTAAAATGAAAAAGATGTTTAAGCAAAAATGAAATGCATCAAGAATAAGCATACCCCTTGGATTTTGGTTACCCCTAGTAAAGGCACAAAAAATGGTCAATCCTCATACCAACGGGCGAGTCTCTTCCCCTCTCATTTCAAAAATAAATTTCTGAAGCACTCAAAAAATCAAAGTAACTTTTGAGGATACAAACAGATGGCAACCATGATAGGACCTGTCATCATTTGGCTATAATTACTATTGATGCATTTCCACTGACTTGAACTTCTCTCATATTACTGATGTTAAAGCATGTCCCTTTCTTTGGCCTTGATCCCGTTGGCATTACATTGCTTGGTGATTTTGTTTGTTTTCTTGCATATAAGACTAACTGAAAATGATCAATCATATTCACCTAGATATATGATCAAATACGACCCTCCTCAATTTAAGGCTTGACTGAAAACAATGCTTATTGTGACGCGCTTGGCTCGTGCGGGTCGGACCGGGTCAGGGTCCAGACCCGGACCCGAGCTCCACGCGTGAGGAGCCCGACGCGAGGCCCCTTTCTCCCTCGCCTTTCCCTTTTCCTCCTTCATCGTCCTCCTGGTGGTCTCCTGCGCAGTGAAGAAGAAGACGGTGGTGGTGCAAGCAGCAGCGGCGGAGGTGGTGCCGGCGGCGAGCGGCGACGTCGGCGACGGCGGCTGAGGCGGCGGCGCTTGGGTAGCACTCTCCTCTTCTTCTTCTCGTTTTCTTTTCCTCCTCCCTCTCTCACTGTCTACCGTCTCCCCTCTCGACTGAACGGCTCTCTCTGGCCGTCTCCCTCTTGTCTCTCGTGCCCTCTCCTCCACGCTATCCCTCTCTCTTCACCCGCACTCTCTCCCCCACCCGTCCTCTCTCTCTTCACTCTCCCACCGACTCTCTCTTCTCTCCCGACCTCTCCCCTCACAGCCCTTTCTCTGTCTGAATCTCCCTCTCTGTCAGTGCTTTTTTTCCCTCTTTTGTTTCAGCTTCCCACGACCACCGTGGGTCTCTCCTAGCACCAGATTTTGTGTTGAGCTTTATTTGGACGATATTTGGGGTTGGATTGCAGTTTGGGGACGTTTTTCCCCCTTCTTACCAGCTAGGAGGGTGTGTGGTGTGCAGCGGCAGCAGGCAATCTTGGGCATTGGCGCTTGATCGGACG